>MCJB01000833.1:0-10157 GCA_002018475.1 Nicotiana obtusifolia | reverse complement strand
ACCAATTCAACAAAATAGGGGGAGTACACAAATAAAAGGGAAGTACCATGTACATTAGCTTTTACGTACTCTTTTTGGTTGTCATCATCAAAAAGAGGGAGATTGTTAAACCTTAAGTTTTAATGATGACATATTTGGTAATGCTAATACTAATGTCATTTCAATTTGTGCAGGACAATAGATCAAGAAAAGAGAAAGAGGCAATAACTGCAAAAGGTAAAGAATGCAAGTGATATGTCTAAAATCAAAGTGATTAAGCTAAGAACAAGAGCTAATTAAAACTCAGACATCCGAGATCATAGGAAAATCAAAGGAGCATCAATCAGATAACTCAGCATACTGGAAGATCTATTGCCTAAAAGGAAAGATAGAGACATCAACTCTCAATGAACATAATTGTCCAAGAATACCTCAGAAGGATATGGCAAGCACAACGAATGAGATTGCGTTCTTTTATATGAATCTAGTCCTCACATATTGACTAGATTCAAAGGCATCCCTTGCGTCAATCTCTTCGTAACGACCCGACCGGTCGTTTTAAGTATTAGCAGTTTGTTCGGGGGCTTGAGACATTGAGTGGCTTCATTATGCATTATGACTCACGTGTATGGTTGGTTTATACTTTCGAGGGGTTCAAAGTTGATTTGAAAGAGTATTTCTCAATTCGTAAGCTTTAGGTTGGAAGAGTTTACCAAGGTTTGACTTTTAAGTAAATGACCTCAGAATTGGGATTTGATGATTCCAATAGGCTCGTATGGTGATGTTGGAATTGGGCATATGTTCGAATTTGAATTTGAATATTGCTACAATGTTTTGGCTCTATTTGGCAAAAGTTGGCAATTTGTAGAATTTGAGAGTTCACGAGTTTAGCGGGGAGTTGACATTAATGGTATCAGGTTTGGATTGTTGTTCCGGAAGTTCGAATAGGTTTATTTTGTCATTTGGGCTTGTTTTCAAATTTTTGTTGGAATCCAGATTGGTTAGGCATGAATCGGATGCTTGATTGCAAGTTGAAAGTTATTGAAGTTAAGAGAACAATTTAGATCTTCGATTATGGGTTTTGGTGTTATTGTGGCATTTTGAGCCTTTTAATAAGTTTGGATAATGTATTTGGACATGATGGCATTATTAGACGGGGTCCCATGGGGTTCGGGTGCGATTCAAGGTGGTTTTGGACAATATTCAGTTGAGATTGTAGTTTTGATTTTCTGGTGCATCTGATAAGCTACGCGATTATGGAAGGATATGCGTGATCGTGGAGGTTTCTTGGGCCACTAGTTGTATATGCAATTCGTTCGTGTTGGAGAGATTTTGTTTGCGGAGTTATGTGGTATCTGGCCATCATGTTGGCGCGATAAGCATATCATTCTCGAAGTACTAGGGGAGGTCGGTCAACAGGAGGTCGGGTTCGCATCTTGGGTATCACCTTCGCACAATTGGGAGGCTAGATGGTGTATGCATTCGCATGCTATGTGTAGCATTTGCAAAGAATTGTCTGAGGCAGGATGGCTTTGGTGAATCGCGATCGCAATTATTGTGCCGCGATCGCGATGAGTACTGCTGGGGAGTGCATTTATGTTGCTAATTTTTGGTCTTTGCCTATTTCATATTTTGAGCCCTAGACTTTGAGAAGAAGAGATTTTGAAGTGCAATTTCACTACTACTTTGGAGGTAAGAAATTTTCAAGTGGATTTGGCTTTATACCTTGATTAACCATGGATTTCTACACCTAAAACATTGAAATTTGAAAGTAATTATCGGGGTTTTCCCCCATACATTAAGAGAATGTATTTTGGGGATTTAAGTACTGATTTGGACTCGGTTTTGGAAACTGATTACATATTTGGACTTGGCAAGTTATGGGTCATCGAATTTTGGTATTGGTCTCGAATTTCGGTCACATGGGCCCGACTTGACTTTTGTTGACTTTTGGAAATTTCATCAAGGATCGAAGCTTTATGGATTGAGAATTTCTTCCTATAGCATTGTTGACTTTGTTAGATGATGTTAGACTTAGATTTGTGCGATTAGAGGGCTAGATCAAGGTTTTGATGCGACTTGAGGTTGGAGACTAGCCAGGATGAGGTAAGTACCTTGCCTAAGCTTGGTTTGAGGGTAATTTCCCCGTTAGCTATGATAGTTTTTAAGTGGTAGGGGTGACGTATATGCGAGGTGACAAGCGTATATGCATCAAAACATGGTTATTAATGATCCAGATAATTCTTAAGCCATTATATGCCTTATTTTGCTGTCATGCTTATTTGATATCGTGTTTTCTCCACTTGTATGACTACGTGGGATACTATTCATGCTAGAAATCATGTGTAGGCAATTTGATTATTTGTTGATGCATGATAGGGATATTTTTGCTATGTTGAGCTATTTATCTTAGTCATAGTCATAGTCATACTTTTCAATCATGATAGTATATTATATCACCATCTTTGTATACTTCGTATATGTTACCTCACATGTTTTAGCTTCTTTATTTGTGTGACATGGTTTTGATTGCATTTGTGGCATGTTGGCATAATCTGTGCAATATATCGATTTTGATACTATGAGATGTTGGTATATTGAGATATGAGAGGATTAATGACTGAGTTGGGGCCATAGGCCGTATTTATATTGATATCGATAATAAGGTGACGCATACACCAGGCCCCCTATTGGGTTGAGTGGTATTGATTTTGAGATGACACGTGTGCGGGGCCTTTTAGGCTGAGTTATGATGATCGTTGACTTTTGATCCAATCATCTCTTAGGCTAGGATCCGTGCCTCCGGAGTTAGGTGATAACCCATGGTTTTTGGGCCCTTTGAGTGTAGGAGCACATTACGTGCAAGGCGAGGGACATATGTTAGGCACCAGTACTGTACTGAGGGATTGTGTGTATGTGCGTGTGAGGATCCACGGTCATCTTGTCAGGCACCGTGAGAGTGGTGAAATTGTGATTGGGGGGCACTGTGTGCTAGTGTAACGACCCGACTGGTGTGGTTGCGATCGCGATGTGTATTTTGACAGTGTTCATCTTTGGTAGTAGTTTTGATGTTGTTTGATGTTCATCGGGTGTTTTTCGCGATCGCGAAGGTATGGTTGTGATCGCAATGTGTAAGTTAGAGATGGGTATGGTTCTTCTTCGCGTTAGCAAATGGTTGATCACATTCGCTAAGCTTGAGTGGTTTGTGTATCACGTTCGCACGTAGTAGTCCGCGATCGTGGAGTGTGGCTGTAGGCAGCTGGCTTGCTGGCATACGCGTTCGCAATAGGAGGTTCCCGTTTCTGCTTCTCTAGTTCACTAGTTGTCGCAATCGCGGGGTGCGGACACGATCACGTAGTGCATTTTTGGGGCAGTGTTGTTTTCTTCTTCGCGATCTCGATGGCTTTTCCTTGATCGCGATGTGTTTAACTAGGCAGAATCCTTTAAGTACTGTATTTTGAGGGTTTTGGTTATTTTAACACATTTTGAGTTATATTGCTCGGATTTGGGCGATGATGGAGTGTATTTTCACGATTTGGATTTGGTAATTATTCATGAATCCATCTTTGTTTTAGCATTTAATTGTTGAATCTACGTAGGAAAATTTTGGGATTTTAGTAAAAACTTTTATAAATCAAATTTCATGATTTGAAGGTCATATTGAGGTTGGAACTGGATGAAATTGGCATGGTTAGACTCGTATTTAAATGGGTGTTCGGAATTTGTAAGTTTTATTGGAATCCAGTGTGCGGTCCCGGGGTCGACTTTTTAAGTTGACTTTGCATAATTGAACCAAGATCGCAGATTCATCATTTGGGCTTGTTTCCTATGACTTTAATTGATATTATTAAGTTATTTTTTCTAGATTCGAGCCGTCCAGAGGTTGTTTCATGTGGGAAGGGTTTCTTAGAGTATTGACTTAGCTTGTTTGAGGTAAGTATCTTGCCTAACTTTATGCGGGGGAATTACGCCTTATGATTTGGCTTAATTGCTTAATTGTGTTATGTGTAAATGACGTGTATACGAGGTGACGAGTGTGTACACAATTGTATGCGTGCCTTGTGACCGGATTTTAGCCAATGTAGCTTTTATTGCCTTGTTTAAATGAGAGGTCCCCGTACTATGTGTTTTCACTTTGGATAATTACTTGAATCTATGTTACATGCTACACATCATGTTTTAGTATTTTATTTCCTATGTTGGCCAAGTTAGGCATTTGTATGATTGTCACTGATTGAGTTAGCTATCATGCTTATATGTTGAACACCCATCTCATCTCCTTGTTGAATAGTCCTTGTGCACTGTGTTAGTAGATTATGAATTTATGTCTTCGTGACAATTATTGTCATGCAATGTTGTTATGATGGTAGGACATGTGGACTTGTTGGCGTATTGTTAGAGTGTATGCACGGGGTTTCTATCATGCTATTGTTATGGTTGATATTGCACATGTGGCGATACAAGGTGGGTCATATCGGGTTTGCACATGTGGCGAGACAAGGTTAGATGATTATTATAACGCATGTGGCGAGCCAAGCCAGGCATTTATTTTATTTTTGCGCACGCGGTGCGATAAGGGTGGCGATGTGGGGATGATATTTGATGGCCTGGTAGCGCGTTATTGATAATCTTTGTACATTGGTGACAAAGCGATATTCTTGTTTGTGCCTATGACTTCTTCGTGTGTGTCATGCATTTTACGTGTTTTGTTGCATTGTTTCCAACATGTTAATCTGTGTCTCTTTTATTACCTGATGATTTGGTTGCAAAGATGGATTACCTACGTGGAGTCGTTATCTCATATTCTGTTGAGTCGTTGGTAACATAATAGGTTGTAGTAAAAAGGGAAATTAAAAATCATGCATTACTTTAATTGATTCTTGACAAATTCCTCTTGAATATTTTATTGGTAACTGGCACGAGAACGATATTGTGGCATGATGTCTTTGCCGTGAGTGTGTGACTTATGTGGTAGCACGAGGTCCTTGTCATGTGGGTGCCATATGTGTGTTACTCTTTGCGATGACTCGTTGTTGAAAAGGAGCCTTTACTTGTATTAAATCATTATCACTTGTTCTGATTAAATTACAGTTATTACCTTATGTTATTGTTCTTGTTGCTAGTCTTTGGTATTTTTGCATAGGTTATTTGACTAGTGAGTGTCCTGACTTGAACCTCATCACTACCTCATCTTGAATCCCCTTGATTGAAGAAGCTCTCACTTTCTGGGTCCGTTATCTCCACCACCTGGATCTGCACAGTAAGTATCAAGTCATACTATACTATACACTTCGTCTGCAGATCCAGGTGTTGCTGATAGGGTGGTTGCCGGTGAGTTGTATCTTGTTTAGCTTGGAGATCTCGAGGTAAAACTATTGTCTCATTCATATGCGTTGAAGTCACCTCTTTTATCTTATGTTCTTACTGTTTAGTCTTCCAGATAGTATTATATTTGTTAAGACCTTGTATTCAGTAATCTATTATCTTCATGCACTCGGTGGCACCATATCTTGGGGTGGATTCATTTGGGTTGACATCCTAAATTTCAGTTTTTTTATTTATTTTCCTCTTTTGAGACTATTCCTCATTGTAATTGATGTTATTTCAGTATTTTGAATATTGGCTTGCCTAGCAAGCAGTGTTAGACGTTGTCATGACTTTTGTGAGATTTGGGTTCGTGGCACTCTTAGAAAATTACTTCTCAATCAAACGAATGTATAAATCTCGCTCACTATCAATGAAGATCCTTTTGACTGAAAATAACTCAAGACATCAACCACTGCCTATATGAAGAACTCGAAGAAGAAGAGAACAATGTGCTACTTCACATATATGCTTTCTACATCTTTCTAGTTCATAATCAAACACTGTATTCTTGAGTTTACTAGTGTCACAAAAGATAGAATTAAAAAGATAGAAATAAAAAGAAAACAATCCAGAGTTTGTGTCAAAAGCTTGACAAACATTCGTCTATATATCATTGATGGTGAATGAAGCAAAACCATGACCATTGTAACAAATCATCTTTGAAAATATAAGAGAACCCTTGTGACCCAAGGGACCGTACCGGTATACGAACCAGTATAAAACTTAGAGCTGAGTAATATCATAGTTGGTGGACTAAATTTTAAATTTGGCACAATTTAGCCCTCCCCTCTCGTGTTTCACATTTGATGTTATTTGCAGTAGTGTACTTCTATGTCAGGATCCATAATCCACCTGGTCGTGATGGCACCTAACTTAACCCCCTAGGTAAGCCAAGCAAATAGTCAACCCAACTTAAATGAAAATAATAAGAATTCAATATGTGAAATAACTGAATTTTTGTACAATAACCCAAGGATTGGGAGAACAAGTGATGAGCCACTAAGACTTAGATTTACAAAGTTGGTATGAAAATAAATACAACATCTATTTTGAATATACATAAACAAAATACGAATCTAAAACTACCATGGACAAGTGGTACCTATGTCCGAAAAAGCAGATACATCTCCAATGCCAGCTCCTGCCATACACAGCAGCATCAGCTCCAAGATCTACATGCAAGGTACAGAAGTGTAGTATGAGTAAAATTGACCCCATGTACTCAATAAGTAACAAACCTAACCTCAGGATAAAAGTAGTGACTAGCTCGGAAGAAGGTCAGTGTCCAACACCAATAATCAACAACAACACATGATAAAATGTTGACAATAGAATAAAACAATTCAAGAGATATCATGTTCAGCTCGTTCACAATTATGAAAAATTAGGCATGCTTTCCCAAATATAACAGTCAAAGCCCAAATATTTCTCCGGAATCACTAAACCATGAGTTTAACAATGAATTACGATTTTCCAAACTTTCAACAATAGATAAGACATTTCATTTATCATTTAGCATTAGGAAAATACATCTCTGTACCTACATGTCACATATACATGTCAAATCAATAAAACTGTATTACCACCTAGCATGAGGAAAATACATCTCCATTCTTACATGTCAAATATACATTTCGAGTCAATAACATCAGAGCAAAGCCATCAAGTATACTCAGACTCAGCATGCTCACGGTGCTTGGCACATATGCCCCTCACCATCATCACACACACAATCACACTCAGCAACATACATGTGCCTAGCCCAAATTCCCCTTACCAAAGCACATATATATCACTGTGCCTGCGCTCATTGTAATACCAGACCCCAGAGGGGTGCATCCTTGCCCGAGCGCTAATAAATAATCTATATCACATAGCGCATCATGGGGCCTGGTGCACTTGTCGCCCCTAAATAATACCACTTATCCCAACATGGGGCTTGGCGTATGTGCCACCTTAATATTAACATCACTAAGCCCAATACGAGGCCTCGACGGAAGCGTCGCCTCACTATCAATCACCACGGCTACATGGCCCACATCAATCATCAATCCACTCAAGTCTCCATATGCCAACATCTCACAGAAACATAATCCAATTATACAACACGGAATAACACAATATGCCACAAATTCAAGTCAAACTCGTGTCACGTACGAGGAAACCAATAACATGTGAGACAACATATCAAAGGTTCACAGAGACAGAGATATAACATGCGGGTATAACTATCATAACTGAACAATATGACTACAACTATGGCAAATAGCTCAACATGACAAAAAAGCTCTATCATGTCTCAAACAATAAAGTATATAGCCTAGACATGATTTATAGCACGAATAATAACTCACTTAGTCATACAAATGGAGAAAACATGATATCAAAACAAGGCATATAATAGCCTAAGAACTACCTCGATCATGAATAACCTAGTGCACGTACACACGCCCGTCACCTAGCACATGCATCACCCTAACACATCTTAAATATCAAAGTTCTCAGAGATATTACCCTCAAATCCAAGTTTAAACAAGTTACTTACCTCGAACAAGCCAAAACAATACTCTAGAAATGTCATCCCACGTGAATCGACTTTCGAATGACTTGAAACTATCCAAAAGCAACTTTAAAACATCAAATAATGCCATAGTAAACAAACCCAAAAGATAAAGGTCAAATCTTTAATCAAATACTCAAAGTCAACCAAAAAGTCAATACGGGCCCGCACACCGGAATCCGAAATACTCACAAATTGTGAGAGTCCATTCGAACACAAGTCTAACTATACTTGTTTCATCCAATTTTGAATCCGAATCGATATTCAAAACTCAATTATTCACTTTAGAGAAGATTAGACAAAAACCTCCCAATTTCTCTGTAAGATTCACAATCAAATGCCAAAATCGAAGATGGAATCATGTAGTATATCAATCCGAATAAAAATACATACCGCAATCAAAATCGTGAAAATCCCCTCCAAAATGGTCCAAATCCGAGCTCCCAAACTCAAAATGTGATAAAAATAACTCAAAGTCCTATAAAGTACTTATATAAATGTTCCAGGTAAACCCTTTGTGATCGTAGAACCCACACCGCGAGCGCAAAGAACAAAGATGAGAACTGCCTAGATACACATTGCGTTCGCGTCACAGCCCACGCAATTACGATGACAACAGGCACAGAACTATGCTAACGCACCCATTCCCACGCGAACGCGAAGACAGAAACCCCGAGCTCCCACGCTGATGCAAATAAATTTGATCAAGTGTTATCAATGCCATCTATGAACAAGACAAGAAAAGGCGTTGGTTAGCCTTGGAGAAAATCGAAGCGTCCATGAATCTTGCTGTGGACGAATCTTGGGTTGAAGATGTATATTTGTGTTTATATTGTATTATTGTGTAGTTATTGAAGACATTAATTCTTACTTGTTTGGTCCTGCGTGACTATTCTTTAAATTAGTCAAATTGTGGCCTTTTTATTAATTAGTTGTTTCCTAGTTGATTTAGGTTAACTAGTTATTCTTTTCCTAGTTGATTTAGGTAAAGGCTCATTCTATATAAGCCTAAACACTTCATTATTTTGATATCTTTTGACATTATTATCAACCAAAAACCGGTAGCACATTGCTCCCAAAATCGTGTGAATTAACTTGTCCAATTTTGGTGTGATTCAAAATTGAACTTGTTCCTTTGTTTGATCGAACAGTTTGCAAGACCATTGTTGTCTTGAGGGTTGTTCGTATAGTATAGGTACTCCGTGACTTCATCAAGAAGGTAAGTAGACTAGTTCCTACTTGTTGTCTTGATAGTTCATTGAGCGTCTTGCTTCTATCTTTTTGTTTTCTTATTTCCGCGTTTAATATTGCATCAGTTGGTATCAGAGCTTGGAACGGGTTTGTTTCTACAATCCCAATCCTGTTCTTCGTGCCTTAGTTTTAGGTTCTAATTCTTAAATTTCGTTTTACCAAAAACAAAAAAACAAAAAAAAACGTGAAAAAAAAAGAAAAAGAAAGAAAAACCAAAAATTTGTGTTGTTGAAGTTCTTGAAGAGTTTTACGTTGTTCTTGAAGAGGTTCTTGAATCCTCAAACGTTCCTAACGAGATTGCCTTGAATTCTTGAAGTTCTTGAACTTTAATTTGTTGTTCTTGAAGATTTTGGTTGAAAAACGTGGTAGAGGGCCTAAGAAGTGTTAGGGAGGCCAAATTTGAGGAGGAGAATAGGAAACTCTAATTTTAGTCCAAGAAGGAAACAACCCCCAATCCAAAAGGGAGAAGTTTCAAGGAGTTGAAATTCTATTTGGACAAGGAGAGGAGGGACTAATTTGTGTTGGAAAAGGAAAGGGGGGGACCCAAAATCCTAAGGGCTAAGGAGAAAGGATTGATCTTCTCCAAACTAAAGTGGGAAAGCTTCTAAAATTTCCTTATCTCTTCAATTTCGAAATTCTTCTTAATTTCACTACTTCTAATTAGTAATTCTTAGGTACTTTCCCTACTTAAGTAATTACTAATCTTTGAGCTTGTAGGAACTCGTGCTAAAACTCAAAATTTTCACTTTTGTAGATAATTCTTGGCTTCTTGTGCTCACTTAAAAAGCTGTCCGCCTATCGAGTCACATAACTTCACTCACCCCGAAGAAAACTATTGATCTTGTGAACTTGAAAGGTCGCTAAGGAACTTGGTCAATTAGAGGAAGCCAATTTGAAGACAAGTGTGAAAATACCCAAAAATTTGAGTGAACCCGAGAGTCATTCAAAAAGTGAGAGAGAGAATTTTAACTAACCTTAACAGATTCTTTAGTCTTGTTTC
>MCJB01000832.1:2149-28730 GCA_002018475.1 Nicotiana obtusifolia | reverse complement strand
CCACATCATCTTCATGGTCCGACATATCTTCCTGTCTACAACAACCAAAACAAACAACGTGTAATCATGTGGAATTAGACGTATAGTAAAGTATACACTAATTAGAAATTTCAAGACCGTATTCCCCGGCAACGACGCCAAAATTTGATTTGCTCAAATTACACCTTAATAATAGTGTAAGCGATCGATGTCAAATATAGTAACCCAACAAGGTTGGGGTCGAATCCCACAGGGAATAGGTGTGAAACTATTGTCTAATTAATGTAATACTTGACTAAGTCGTAATTCTATCAAGTACATCAAATAGAATAAAGAAGTGTTGAATATATAAGAAAACGAAAACTGAAAACTAATTTGTATAGTGTGAATCTTAAAAATATGAATGTAAGAGACCAAGGTTGTGTCCCCCTTTATGTAGTAGAATATTTTTGATATTAATATTGAATTCCTTTCTTGATATGCAATTGATGTTTAGTATACTACCCAATATTTCTCAATAGTTGGATAATGTATCCTCTCTATGATTCTCCCGAATACAAAAGAGTCGATCTTAAGAACAACCAATTAAGCGCCAAATTAAAACTTACTTATTCCTAAGCGATTTTATTAAACAAGGTTTAAAGCCTTGAGTTTTTGTTATTTATTTCTACCCAACTCTATCTCACTTTTCCAAGATAAGTTAGAGTTAATTGGCATTCGTTAATGTTTGCAATCACTAACGATTAATTGAAGAACAAGAAATAAATAAATATCAAGATTCCTTCGGAATTGGATTCAATATCAAAATCTCAACACATTCTACCCATCTAGGGTTCACAACCTCAGCATTTGAGTTTAGCTACACATGCTGATAATTAAAGAACAAGGAAGAGTAATTGATATCATCTTACAAAAATAGAGGGTTTTCGATCACCAAAAGCTTCTAAGAATTCAAAATAGTCAATGGCCGTACTTTGTACTCTAAGTTCTGACAAGACCCCCGTCACAAAATCCTATAAAACCTATTTATAGAGGCCCAAAACCCGAGGTGAATGTCGGTCAGCTTTGCCCTTGTTGAAATAATGCAGACCGTATTTCTGTCACAGAACAGAAATGTGGACCGCAAATCATCATCGTCCGTCGCAAACTCCACCAGAAAATTTTGCTCCTATCGCGTTTTGAATCGCTGTTCGCATGTTGATTATGCAATCGCGATATGCTATCGCATTCTCCACTCTGATTTTCACCCAAAACTCTGTTTGTGTTTGCGATTGCACCTGACTATTTCGCGGTTTGCATTTCTGTGTTGCGGTCGCATTTGCGACCGCATTCTCGACATGAAGATTGTCCTAGAGTTCTGTCCTGAAATGCGATCTGCCTGTGGAATATGCGGTTCGCATTTTCAGTTTGCGATCGCATACTTCTACTCGCGATGCTTTTAACTTCTCTTCTTGTCTTTAGCTAACTTTTTGAACTCTTTTCTGTTCTTCTGGGTCTTGACACTTGTTATTCTGCAAATACACTAAAATTACATAAGTATCATGAGAATTAGCAAGTAAAACAAGTTAAACTTTAAGAAAATAGTATCAAAATATGCCAAAATTACCCGGCACATCAATACCTTAGTTCAGAATGGGTGATTTTTTTTTATGTCCTAAATTTTTCCTAGATCGTATCTTTTGAGGTTTTCAACCAAACGGATTTTTTTTATGTCCTAACTTTTGCCTAAGTCACCTATTTCGAGGTTTTAAATCTAGCGGAATTTTTTTTTGGTGGGCCGTACACAGTTTAGACCATGCGGTCTAGGAGTGTAGGAACATGCAATTTAGGCTCGTATGTCAAGGAGCATTGCAACTTCAAGGGTAATACTTCTTTAAGAACTTGCCATTGATAGGGCCGATTCTCATGCCATCCGCATCAACTAGCTTGTAAGCCCCACTTGAATAGGCTTCTTGTACGACATATGGCCCATCTCATTTTAGAGTGAACTTCCCTACAGGTTAATGGGAAGTAATAGTGGATCTTCGTATGGCAAGGACTTGATCTCCTACTTGAAAGGATGTTGGGAGAACTCTTTTATTGAAGGCACGAAACAATCAAGCTTGATAACATTCAAGACCCTGTTGAGCTTCCAACCTCTTCTCATCAAGAGCATTCAACTCTGCCAATCGAAGTCGAGCATTTTCTTCATTGTGATCCTTCTTGAATAGCTAACCATAATGAAGATATTTGACGCTCGACTGGCAAAATGGCTTCGACTCCATAGATGAGTGAATTAGGGGTCGCTTGTGTTGGCGTGCGGTGAGATGTTCTATATGCCCATAGAGCTTCTTCCGTACGGTCATGCCAATCTCGTTTAGATTTGGAGATAACTTTCTTTAACAAGTTGCATAGGGTCTTGTTGAATGCCTCAGCTAGACCATTGGCAGCAGCATTGTACATAGAAGAGTTACATTGCTTGAAGCCATTGTGCATCAACCTATTGTCGAATGGCTTGCCATTATCCGTTATTATGTAACGAGGTATGTCAAAGCGATAGATTATGTTTACTCGGATGAAACTTGCAACATTTTCCTTCTTTACTTCCTTAAGAGCAACAACTTCAGCCCATTTTGAGAAGTAGTCAGTTGCAGCCAAGATGTATAGGTGCCCATCAGAAGACTTTGGTGGTGGTCCAATAACATCCAACCCCAAGCGTCAAATGGCCAGGATGCAATAGTCGGGTGCAACACTTCGGGAGGCTAATGAATAAAATTTTCATGGAAATGAAAAGCCTTGCATCTTCGAGCGTACTCCAAGCAATGTTTTACCATTTTCGGCCAATAATATCCCATCCTTTTTATATGGAAGTGGAGCTTTGGTCCATACTGATGTGATCCACATACCCCAGAATGCGCTTCTTGCAAAGCTTGGAGTGCTTCATCTTCCCCTAAGCATCGTAAGAGTACTCCCTCGAATGATCTTCTGTATAGCGTATCTTTGTAGTAAAGGAAGTGAGGTGCACGACGGCGGATTTCAGTCCTTCTCCTTGGATTTTCTGGAAGTATCCCGTAGCTCAAGTAATCGATTATGGGTTGTCGCCATTCTTCCTTCTCAGCTTCAGAAACAATGATAAGATGCTTGAGTTTATTTTTTTATTTTCACCCTCATTTGGCGGCGGTACCACCCATTTTTGGCAGATATTAACTTGCGCTTGATCAAGCAGGGTTAACGATGAAGCTAAGGTAGCTAAAACATCAGCGTTCTTGTTTTCTTTCCTAGGCACATGTTGAATAGTCACGTCACCGACCCACCCCATTAAAATTTTTAGCATAATCATGATATAGGCGTAGTTTAGGTTTCTTGACCTTGTAACTATCTAAAAGCTGGTTGATCACTAATTGAGAGTCACCAAAGACTTGCAATTACAATTGCATCATTTTGGAAGCCATTTCAAGCACAAGCATTAATGATTGATACTCAGCAACATTGTTGGAGCAGAGTTGAGTCAACGTAAAAGAGTACGATAGAACCTCACCGTGAGAAGTGACTAATACTACGCTGGCACCAGCTCCTCCACGATGTGCAACACCATCAAAGTACATCTTCCATGGAGGTTGAAATTCAATGACCATTGCGTCCTCATCAGGTAGTTCGTCAGTTAGCTCCCAATCATCAGGTATACGGTGATCTGCCAAGAAATCCGCTAACGCTTGTCTTTTTATAGCCTTTTGAGGGATTTACACAATTTCAAATTGTTAAAATTGGAGGTACCACCGTGCTAGTCGATCACTAAGGACAGGTTTTGACATCACGAACTTGATGGGATTTGCTCTAGAAATAAGATGAATGACATGAGCTTGAGAGTAGTGCTTCAACTTTTCGATTGGCGAATAATTCAGCTCATTTGGTGCCATCATCCTGCTCAAATAGTAGAGAGAGTTTTCTTTCCCTTCACTATTTTCTTGGGCCAACAACGCTCCAATAGACCTTTCCTGTGCCGAGATGTATAGCATCAACGACTTTCCAGGTGTAGCGGCCGCCAAAACTGGAGGCTTCATGAAGTAAGTTTTAATACATTTAAAGTCATTGCTACATGCTTGGTCCCACTTGAAAGGAAGAACTTTCTTTATGAGGCGACTGAATAGTTGACACCTCCTAGCTAGGTTTGAGATGAATCTCCTAAGGTATGCTAGCTTTCCTTACAGACTTTTTAATTCATGAATATCTCGAGGCTCAAGCATTTTCAAAATTGCATCTAATTTATTATGATCAATTTCAATCCCTCAATGCTGGACAATGAAACCAAAGAACTTTCTGAAATTTACTCCAAAGGCGCATTTCAATGGATTCATCCTAAGTTGGTACCTCTGGAATAACTCCATTCTCAAGTCTTTCAAGTGGTTTCCCCTCTTTCTTGATTTTATCACCAAGTCGTCCACATAGCTTTCAACATTTTTATGGAGAAGGTCGTCAAAAATATTCTGCATCTCCCTTTGATAAGTAGCACCAGCGTTCTTCAAGCCAAAAGATATTACCCTATAGCAATAAATACCCTTGGAGGTGTGAAATGCAGTAAGCTCTTCATCTTTTGGTGCCATTCAAATTTGTTATAGCCCGACGAACCATCCATAAATGACATCGCCTCGTATCCAGTAGTAGCATCGATCATCAACTTTGTTATAGAAATCATGAATTCATCTTTGCAACACGCATTGTTGAGATCCCTAAATTTTAGCATACACTCGAATCTGGCCATTCTTCTTCCTTACAGGGACAATACTTGAAACCTATGTTGGGTATTTAACTTCACAAATAAAGCCAGCTTCGATGAGTTTGTTAACTTCAGTTTCAATCAGGGGAACCAAGTCTGGCTTAAAGCGCCTTTGAGATTGCTAACTGGACGAGCGCCATTCTTGACTGCAAGGTGATGGACTGCTACTTTAGGGTCCAAGCCAGGCATCTCTTTGTAACTCCAAGCAAATACATCCCTAAACTCCTTGAGTAACTCAATATAAGTGCTTTCTTTATCAACTTCTACTAAAGTTACTTAGGTAGGTGGGTCTTGGTTCTTCATCAGTGGCAAAGTTAACTTCTTTTAAGGCATCAACAGTTGTCTTGAACCCTTCTTCAAGTTCAGATGGAGCATCTTTCGCATCTTCATCTTCTTGAGGGTCTCCATTGTTGAAAGATATGTGATAACACGATGAAACATCCTCCAATTTCTCATCATCCTCCATTAGAGATGAAACACTATTCTCGCCTAGTGCAGTAACATGATACGAAGAACCCACACTTTCTTCATCTTCATCATGTTCCTTAGTGTAGACCACAATATATGACTTTACCGTCAATACTTCTTTACATGAAACCATAAGTTTTGTTTGTCACTTTATTCTAGAAAGAACCAAACTTTGAAAATCCTTAGAGATCTTCTGGATTCTAGGAGAAGCGGGTGTTCTTATGCTTTGATAATTTCTCTAGAACCTATTCCCTTTCTTTAATGGACCCAATCTCTCAAATACGGAAGTCCTCACAGTTGATTTTCCAAGTCGATCAAAGACAGAAGGCTTGTTAGAAGCGGCAGATTCGTCTTCTACAGTGATATAATTGTTGCTCGCCCTTCTTATTTAGATGCACACTGGTGACAGTTGCTTGTATTCCAAACCTTCATGTGATTTCCTCGTAGCAACTTAAGATGGGATCTTCCCTAACTTTGACAGCTCATTGGGATTGTCTCTAGCTTTTGCATGTAAGCATTAGGATCAAAACCTTCATCTGTTCACTTTGTAGGGACACAAACCCTGCAAGTGGCGTTGAGGACAACTTTACTGCCTCAATTCGTTTGACCAAAAGAGTTAACACCTTTAGCATGTTAGTTTGGAGATTAGATGATTCACCTTCATCTTTCTTCTTTTTAGGGACATATTGGAGCACATGAGTTACTTTCTTGCTGTAAGAAATAATATCCCCTCTATAAGATTTATTCGAGTTAGGTTGTACCTCCTCAGTAACAGCTTTGGTTTTACCAACAGTCACCTTAACTCTTTTAGTCGTGGGCTCGTCATTCTTGCTTTTCATGACATCATTAGCATTTAGTTACTTCACAATCTGGTTCTTCAAGTAGAACTTTGCATCAGCGAAGTGTGACTCAGCTTCGGTGAATGGCTCTTCTTCTTGACTTCATCCTCGTAGTATTTCAAACATTAATGGTAGGTAGATGGAACCACTTTATTCTCATGTATCCAAGGCCTTCCAAGTAAGACGTTGTATGAAGTCTTTGCATCGATCACATGCAGCCATGCACTTGATTGCATATCTTCCATTGTGATTCCCAACTTGATCGCACATATGGCTCTTTGCTCCCCTTGGTTGAATCCTTGAATCATCACACGACTTTCCGAGAGTTCGTTCATGGGAATACCAAGATCTTTCACAATGCGAATTTCCAAGATGTTCACTGAGTATCCTCTACCAACCAAAATTTCTTTACTTTCTTTGAAACTACATAATTCATCTGGATTGAATGAGCCAAAGGCGATAGAGACTTGGTTTGCACTTGCTTTTTCATCTTCAAGCACGATCTTCTTTTCACGAGCCAAGTCCATCACTTTGTCCTTGAAGACAAAGCACTTCTCCAGAGGGTGGCTTACAAGTCGATGGTATTTGCAGTAATTTGAGTCATTCCTTTCCCCATCTTCATTCGGTCGCTTCATCTCTGGAAGCTCAATGAGCTTTAACTCGAGGAGTTCTTCAATAATTGCTGGCACATCAGAATCCAGAAATGAGTAATCCTTCTCTTGCATTTCTTTTAGAGTCAATATTTCTGCTTCTTGCTCACCTTCGTTGTGAATTTCATAGGTGATGTGTTGACATTCCTAGCTTCTTTGTTTTCAGGCTTGGGTACAAACTTGCTCCATTTCCTGACTTCTTACTTGTCGTTCCCTTTAGGAGGCTCATAGATAGGCAGCCTTTCATTTCTATCAGAGGCCATGCTCAACTCCATATCATGGGCACGAGTCGCAAGTTCCTCAAATGTGCTAGGTTTGATACCTTGCAAGATGTAGCGCAGTCCCCAATGCATGCCTTGGATGCACATCTCTATGCTAGAAGCTTCACTAAACCTGTCTTTGTAGTTGAGGCTTGCATTCCTCTAACAATTGATAAAGTCGATAACTGGTTCACCCTTTCGTTGACAAGTATTTGTAAGTTCTATCCTACTTACAGTATGTCTCCTTCTATAAAAGCGATTGAGAAATTCTTGCTCTAATTAATCCCATCTATCAACAGATAAGCCTCAAGGTCTGTGCACCAATCAAAAGCATTTCTTTTTAGTGAGCGGACAAACTGCTTGACGAGGTAATCTCCATAAGTCCCAGCATTGTTGCATGTTTCAATGAAGTGCGCCACGTGTTGCTTTGGATCTCCTTTGCCAACAAACTATTAAAATTTTGGAGGTTGATAGCTAGAGGGCATCTTCAACATATCGATCCTTGAAGTGTACAACTTTTCGTATGTAAGGGAGGACTTGGAAGAAACTTCATACTTATTTTTGATAGTCCCTTCAATGAATTCCTTTATTTGATCGATTGGGATCATCCCTTCAGATGAGACAGGGATAGCCTTGGCAGATGCTACTTGTCTTGGGGGAGAATCATTCTCTGGAACTTCTGGGAGCTTGCCAAGTGCATGGGTGAATTCTTCTTCCATCAAGATTCCCACCCTGTCTGTTAGCTTGTTAATTCTAGCATCTTGATTTTGCACACATTTGGTCAAGCTAGCGATTGCTCCTATCAAGTTTGTCAACTGCTCCTCCACAGATGAAGCATTTGACATCATGGCTTGCATGATTGTTGTGGATGATGGGGAGTAGCATGCATTGTCACATAGATTGATCCTTCATCGGCTCACGTTTGCGGTATAAGTGGGGAGGATCCATCACTTGAAGTATCACCATCCTCCTTCACTGTAGAGTTCTTGGATCCGGAGAGGTTAAGCCAACCTAGATTTTTCTTTATCTTTTCAGCAACATCGGTTCCTCCTTCGGGTGCGTTTGTGGAAGATCTTTCTCCTTTTGAGGATGAAGATCCAAAAACAGGGGTTGATGCGGATGTCACTTGGGGTGATTGCTGTCCTAAAGAGCTTGCTTTGCTCCTCGTAACTGGTTCAAAGCTTCAAAAAGTAACATCGAGGATGGTTTCCACTGGAGTTGATTCTCTTTGAAGCCATTTTGATGTTCTTGAACTTTGGTGATTGAAAAATTGAGATGAGAGACAGAGATTGTCCCACCGGGCATGCCAAAATTTGTAGACAATAAATTTGCGCCGAGAAAATAAAATCAAGACCGAAAAATATTGCAACTATCGCAGTATTTGATTTCAAATATTTGAGTGTTACAATCTTTTTGATTCTTATGATTTTTCTTTTCAATAGTAAATAAATTCAAGGGCCTTTGAGGTTGATCTTGAATTTGAATTTGATTTATTCGTCAAGAACTCTTTGATTTTGCCACGAATATTAGCACGAGCAAGTGGCCTTGATCTTGAACGCCTTGTATTTGATTTGACTTTGTTCTTGATCTTGAATACGATAATATATGTTGAAGTGCCTGAATGCTTGAACGCTTGCAGTTTGTAGAGAATTGTGGTCTTTGATCCACGAGCCCCCTTATGTTTCTCATTATAACTTCTGGTGTCTTTTACAAGTTATGAAGACCCCTATTTATAGTTGTGGGAGGGAAGAGTTCTGATAAGAACAAACTCTTTTCGACCAATCAAATTCAAGTGTGACAAGGCCGCATTTGATTTGCCAAAAGATGTTACTTGCATACGTGGCACGGTTTCATTGGCCTTTTAATTTGACTTGGAATGTCTTGTCATTTTGACACGTGACATGATCCTATTGGCTCTTTTATTTGACTTGGCGTGCCACGTTATTTGACATGTGGTACCAACCGGTCCTCTAAGAAGATGACATCTTGGGCTTAATGAAGTGGGATCATCACTTGTAGCCCAATTAAATAGGCTAGCCCAGTCAATATTTATTAGACTTAAATAAGTAATCGAGTTATATTAGCCCATAATTTATTTGGACTAGTATATGTAAAATATAATCCAAATTATTTATTTAATTTGAATCGTATAAATTTTACATGTCTACAATTTTGTTATGAATACATGTCCAAGTCTAGTCCTATTCAGCATTCCGGTAGCATATAATTCAGTATGATTGTCACAACCCAAAATCCCAACCATGATCGTGATGGCGCCTCTCATGAAGACAAGGCCAGCCAATTCAACTAAACTTCATTCAAACAGTTAAACAATATAAAAAAAATATAAGTACGGTTTAATAATAGCAATTTGCGGCAAAATACAATGAACCATCCCGACTAAAGCCCGAACCGGGGTGTCACAAAGTCATGAGCAACTAATGAAAATACTAATAATAGATTTCTAATACAATATCTTGGCACAATTGTTCGAAGATACTGGAAATAACAAGATAAAAGAGATACAGGGCTGCGGACGCCAAAAGCTACCTTGTAGTCTCTGAATTGCCGCTTCGACAGTAGTAATCAATGTCTCGGAGCGGAACCGATAACGGCTGAATCTGCACACATGGTGCAGGGAGTAATGTGAGTACTTCCAACTCAGTGAGTAATAATTATAAATAACAACTAAGAGTAAGGAAACACATAAGGCATACAACAATCCATAATGAAACAGTAAAACATGTAAATAATCAAGTCAATAACATGAAGTAAAAGAAAATATCATGACTGGCCAAGTCATATCTCGTGACGGCGTGTCACCGTTCCCATGGGTACCCGACGCTTACTGTGGGGGGTGCAGTAGCGCAATATCTCGTGACGGCGTGTCACCCGGTCCATTCATATCACATCTCGTGGCGGCGTGCCACCTGATCCCATTAAAATCATTTAAAAATATCATTTGAATTTCAAAACTGAATTTAAAAAATGAATCAAATCAGTTAGAAGACAGTGATAAATTACCCCTGAAGGGTTCACATAACCGGCACGAAGCCCAAATAATACCCCTGAAGGGTTTACATAACCGGCAAGAAGCCCGAATATGGCAATCATCCCAAATCATGATGATAACACGTAATTTTCAATCAAATATATAGTAAAATCATCAATTGGGACGGACCAAGTCACAATCCCTGATAGTAAACGACCCCACGCTCATCATCGAGTGCGTGCCTCACCTCCTTTAGCACTATGATGTGCCATCCGGGTTTTCAAACCCTCAGAACATCATTTAAGATCATTACTCACCTCAAACCGGCTAAATCCTTAGCCCGCGACGCCTTTGCCCTTCAAATTGGCCTCCACGCGCGTCGAATTTACCCAAAATTGTAACGAATACGTCACAATTAATTCGATTAAGTCAATACAATTTATAGGAATAAATTCCATATGAAAATACTAATTTTTCCAATTAAAATCCGAAATTTGCACTTAAATTCGCCCGTGGGGCCCACATCTCGGAACCCGACAAAAGTTACAAATCTGAATACCCATTCCGATACGAGTTAAACCATACCAAATTTACCAAATTCCGCTAAAGAATCGACCTCCAAATCTTAAATTTTCATTTTTGAAAGATTTTACAAAAATTCCGATTTCTTTCATCAAAACTCGAATCAAACGATGAATATGACCATGGATTTATGAAATATAGTCACTTTCGGATGTAGAACACTTACCCAGTCGAAGTTATGAAGAAATCCTCAAAAATCGCCCAAGAACCATGCTCCAAAAATCCAAAACGAAATGAAGAAAATGACCATTTTCGGTCCTTAAATTTCTGCCATCAACACTGTCTGAAAAATAGCAGTACCAGCCAACTTTAATATATCGTAACTTTCTGTATATATGTCCAAATGATAGATGGTTTATCTTTTTGGAAACTAGATTCGAAGGGCTACAACTTTTATTTTTGGATCATCTCCAAATTCCTTAGATTACGAGATATAAGCTTCCAAAGTCGGTCCTGTGCAGCAGAAATTTCTGCCATCAACACTGCCTGGAAAACAGCAGTACCAGCCAACTTTAATCTATTGTAACTTTCTGTATATATGTCCAAATAATGGATGGTTTATCTTTTATGAAACTATATTCAAAGGGCTACAACTTTCACGTTTTGTAATTTTTCTGATTCCTTATAGATTACAAGATATGAGCTTCCAAACTGGACTGCTCGCACCAGTTTTTCTGCAATTTTTTTCAACTTTTCCAAAGGTGAAATAGTCCGTTTAACCACCCAAATCTCACCCGAGCCATTCGGGACCCCGTTCGGATATACCAACAAGTCCTAAAACATATTACGGACTTAGTCGAGGCCTTAAATCACATCCAACAATGCTAAAAACACGAATCATACCCCAATTCAAGCCTAATGAAACTAACAAATTCCAACTTCTACATTCGATGCCGAAACCTATCAAATCGAGTCCGATTGACCTCAAATTTTGCACACTAGTCATAAATGACATAACGGACTTATGAAGATTTTCAGAACTGGATTCCGACCTCGATATCAAAAAGTCAACTCCTCGGTCAAACTTTCCAAAAATCTTCTATTTTCCAACATTCGCCAAATGCGTTGAATTGTCCTACGGACTTCCAATTTCTTATCGGACATACGCTTAACTCCAAAATCACCATCGAAGCTATAGCAACTCTCGAAATTCCATTCCAACTCTCGGATCAAAATCTCGCCTAACAACCGAAAATTGCCAAAATACTACTCCACCAATTCAAGCCTAATTTTACACCGGACCTCCAAAACCAATTCCGATCACACTCCTAAGCCATAAATCACCTCCCGAAGCTAACCGAACCATCGGAACTCACATCCGAGCCCTCTAACTCATAAGTCAACATCCGGTTGACTTTTCCAACTTAAACCTTCTTATAAGAGACTAAGTGTCTCATTTCTTACCAAACCCACTCCGAACGCAAACTACTCAACTCGATCACATAAAACACAGATAACGAAGCATAATAAAGCAGAAATGGAGAAAAAGGAGCGGTAACTCACGAGATGACTAGCCGGGTCGTCACATTCTCCCCCACTTAAACAAACGTTCGTCCTCGAACGTGCCAAGAATTATTCCGAGGACATTAAATTTCTAAGTGTATTATTACACGCACTCGCGGGTGATTCCACGTCATCTTAAATTTAGCATGGATCCGACAACACCATCTCAATTGAAGATTATTTCTTTTATCCACATTTATAAACTTCAAAGCCAAATTTCTCACAGCCCAATTAATTCAACACCGCACGTTAGTCTCAACCGGCCGTAGCAAACTCGTGCTTGCGCGCCCATCATATCTATGCCTATAACCACGTCTCTGGTCCTAATAGCTGTTCATAATTAATCCCAGCATCGCCAAATTAACCTCATTTTAACCAAAACCTCGTTTCAAATTTCCACAACTCTGACAGTAATTCACGAGGCATGAAGACCTCATAATTATTTACTCGAATTAACGAGTCATAATTAACGCCTCCTGAACACTCCCCTTGTAGGCTGAAACTCAATAATTACAGCACGAATATGGCAAAATACGCACAAAACACATAGAAGAATTATCAAATAAGCCTAACAGGCATGGCTCCCTATCAGTACTATAGTGCAAATTTAATTCCACACAGGGAGAATTTAAAACACCTAATTTTTCATCACAAGGATCTCGTCCTTATATAACTTCCACCGCGGCTCATAGCCCAGTTTTAGCTTTTCACATCATATTAAAAATGCGAGGATCTCGTCCTTACTCTGAATCACAAGTAATATGCACTTCGTGCCAACCGAAATCTATCCATTTCTCCTTTAAAAGTAATTCCTACAATCGAAATCGCGACACATAATGAACTCCCATACCGGTAGGGCATATAATTCATAAAGCTTTAATCAATTATCCCGAAATTACATCAAAACCCACTGTAGTGAGTAACAGAAAGTCACTTTTGGACTCATAGCCCTCAATAGTGTACAAAACAAAAATGATAGACACGGCTAAGACCATCAAAATCTCCCAACAGAGATAAACATAGTAGTAGAGTGCAAATTCACAAACTTACCATATGAGTCGATTGCCCATAATAACATCCTCCGACCACAATAGCTGAAATTTCAGGATTCTGGTGCCCGCAAAACACCTCAGGATGCATATAAATCTTGTTCAAAATCTCGCAATACTACCACGACGAAAGAGACGTGTAGAAACTCGTAACCATCTACCGAATCAATAATTCATGGAGTCTCTCATCCTGTCAAGTACCATTATCTCATTCTGAACTGAATAACGATATTTCCTTTTAATGTGCCTTATAAAAAATCTGATTGCATAGATTTCAGCTCCAATAATCTCGTCTCATCCGGTGCAAGCTGCTCATGCAATAAGCCGCCTCCAACACTGACTCAGATCTCATATGGCGCCATCAATGCGCCGACAAGCTACAATTTGAACATGACACATAAAGAGGAACAACTCTGGAAAAGAATTATCCAGCTCGCGTAACGGATAAAACTGTCGAACAGATGTTATGAACCCTTCTCAGAGGATGAGAAACAAAATACGCAGGAATAGATATAGGGGACCGTACTCAACATAACACTGTTGCGGCATGCAACTCGATCCACACATGATACCGTTGCGCCGTGCAACCCGATCCAAACATGATACCGTTACGCGAGATTAAAAGAATTTCTCATAACCCATGAACTATTATTAGAATGAATACTTCATTAAATGAGCCATGGCAACACGCAATTGAATTCCCATAACCACATAAACTACAAACCTCAAGTTGTGGTCTAAACCATCATGACTCTTCCAGAGTCCATTCACACAACGAGGCCATTCGAATCAAATATCTCCTAAATCAATCAAGTCATGGTGGCTATCAGACCTGTATGCACAACCACATACCGCATGAAAAACTTCACACGCCGAAGGAAATAATCATTGCCACCATCACACCGATTCGACCATTACTAACTGACCCAACTTCTTTCAATTTTTACTCTTGACCTGACTTAGAAATATAATAGCTCCATTCACAACATAGTGAACTCAATTCGCATTCACCTCGAGTGACCCATATCGCGAGACCACATCGTTTCAATACTCATGAACCATCTCATACCCTCCTTATGTGTTCAATATTATCTCAGACTGGTATACCCATTTTGCAAGACCTTCTACGAATCCGAAGCTATCTCTTTCTTTTCTCCACTACTGCACCGTATACCCGATGGTAACATAGAATATTCCAAGTTTCGTTTTCATCCCACTGTGAAGACTCGATCCTTAACCACACATACGGACCCGAAATCCTTAGGCACTGCACTTTAATTCTTGAATCCACTAGGACCGTTATCAAGGGTCAATCACTCTGACCTAGTCCCGAAGATAACCGACTGTGCTCTTTTCCATGTACATCACGTCCACAGAACACAAGCTCCGAGTCTTCCCAAAAACCTGACATGCATCGATAAAGCCGAATATAGCACACACCCATCTAGTTCTTTGTTGAATTACCCCTAATATTTCCTTTTCTTAGTCATAAATACACCGCCAACGTACCGATAATCAGAAACCGCACGAGCAGACAACCACGCGATCCAATGGTAAACGATGGGGCTCTCCCCCACTTAGCTCTAAGCCACCATCACATAATGTAGAGCCTACGACGATTCCTCCTCCTCAATTACCATGATCTCGCACCATTAACCCAACAGACTTCTCGAAGTCTTTGTTGAGCTTTTCATGAACATCCTGGATCACAAGTCATAGTCGCGCACTCGACCTCTTACTGGGTAGCAAGTAATATACCTCGCAGAAGCTTCATCAACATCATACCACCGCTAACCTGCTCACAGGAGATAACCCACCTGTGGAATTCCTTACCGATATCTTCTAACGACGCTGCATAGGGTACAACTACTCCGTAATCAGCAAATTCTCCTGAGCTCATGCTCGCTCACCAGTTGTATAAGTCTGCTCCTTCCTTATTGACATCAACTGAAAGTTCAACAATACTTTACGAGCTCAAGTCATATTGCACCTGAAACGATAATCAGATCTTCACACCCCTATTCATCTCAAACAAACTCCTTTCTGCAATATTCGATCTTTTTTTTTTTTCGTACAACAACCATCACTCCAAATAAAATACGTAGTCCAAATCACCTTCCATCATGATTCCCAAACCATTCTACACTTTCTCAAGGCACGCAGCTATCCTACCACAGAATCCATATGCTAATCTGTCACTCTTATTTCGGTTAAACCATCTCCTTTAAGCAACTTTTCAACCTCTGCTTCTCATACTTGGCCTGCTAGTACTTCAACCACCGTGAAACACTTCCTTCCATGTCATTCCTCATACTTCGCTGCTCACGTGTTGTATCAAATCGAAATCCATCTCTGTAGCACCCGAACCAATAAAATGTTACCGACTCTAAGCCTCTTCAAAGATTTTCTTTCTCGAGCCATCCCCATTAGAGATAATAATTCGATTCGAACCGCTGCCCACAGCTATCCCTGGCAACCACCCCTCAGGCACCATTTCACAGCACCATGCCCGAAGGCAAAATCCAAGAAGACCGTAACACCGACGAACCATAATGCGTTCAAACAAGGACGACGACACTGCATCATATTGAAATTCCATCATGCTTGAAAATATCAAGTCTTGTTTCTTCATCAACCAAACATGGACATCTATAGTTCGACTGCCTTTCCTTCGCTAGAATTAAATGCTGAACCTTTAAATCATACACTGGGAAATCCTCCTTTCGAGTCATTCACTGCCGCGCTCCATATATGAGCACTCTACCATTTCACCAACATTGTATGACAACAACGCATAGACATCGTAGCAATTCATGCACGGTCTCAAAACCATAGAAGATGCAGATACTAAGATGAAGCATAAGAACATCCTTCCAAAAGGGAACGATAATACCCTGCCCGAACACGCATCTGGCACCACGCCTGTAGTACCACTACAACTCTTCGACGCCCAATTGATAGCAAGTGCTTTGCGCCGCATAAGATTGAGTAGGAAGGATATAAAGGCATAAGCCTCAATAGAATCAAACCGCACGATAAGGATATCAAGAATATGAAGTTTTTCCTAAAAAGGTTCCGCAGCCTCTCGAAGATAAGTACAAACGTCTCCGTACTGATCCGCAAGACTCTACTAAACCCGCTCATGACTCGTGAGACCTATGTAACCTACGCTCTGATACCAAGTTGTCACGACCCAAAATCCCAACCATGATCGTGATGGCGCCTCTCATGAAGACAAGGCCAGCCAATTCAACTAAACTTCATTCAAACAGTTAAACAATATAAAAATAATATAAGTACGGTTTAATAATAGTAATTTGCGGCAAAATACAGAACCATCCCGACTACAGCCCGAACCGGGGTGTCACAAAGTCATGAGCAACTGATGAAAATCCTAATAATAGATTTCTAATACAATATCTTGGCACAATTGTTCGAAGATACTGGAAATAACAAGATAAAAGAGATACGGGGCTACAGATGCCAACAGCTACCTCGTAGTCTCTGAATCGCCGCTTCGACAGTAGTAATCAATGTCTCGGAGCGGAACCGATAACGCCTGAATCTGCACACATGGTGCAGGGAGTAATGTAAGTACTTCCAACTCAGTGAGTAATAATTATAAATAACAACTGAGAGTAAGGAAACACATAAGGCATACAACAATCCATAATGAAACAGTAAAACATGTAAATAATCAAGTCAATAACATGAAGTAAAAGAAAATATCATGACTGGCCAAGTCATATCTCGTGACGGCGTGTCACCCGTTCCCATGGGTACCCGGCGCTTACTGTAGGGGGTGCAGTAGCGTAATATCTCGTGACGGCGTGTCACCCGGTCCATTCACATCACATCTCGTGGCGGCGTACCACCCGATCCCATTAAAATCATTTAAAAATATCATTTGAATTTCAAAACTGAATTTAAGAAATGAATCAAATCAGTTAGAAGACAGTGATAAATTACCCCTGAAGGGTTCACATAACCGGCACGAAGCCCAAATAATACCCCTGAAGGGTTCACATAACCGGCACGAAGCTCAAATAATACCCCTGAAGGGTTTACATAACCGGCAAGAAGCCCGAATATGGCAATCAGCCCAAATCGTGATGATAACACGTAACTTTCAATCAAATATATAGTAAAATCATCAATCGGGACGGACCAAGTCACAATCCTCGGTAGTAAACGACCACACGCTCATCATCGAGCGCGTGCCTCGCCTCCTTTAGCACTATGATGTGCCATCCGGGTTTTCAAACCCTTAGAACATCATTTAAGATCATTACTCACCTCAAACCGGCTAAATCCTTAGCCCGCGACGCCTTTGCCCTTCAAATTGGCCTCCTCGCGCGTCGAATCTACCCAAAATCGTAACGAATAGGTCACAATTAATTCGATTAAGTCAATACAATTTATAGGAATAAATTCCATATGAAAATACTAATTTTTCCAATTAAAATTCGAAATTTGCACTTAAATTCGCACGTGGGGCCCACATCTCGGAACCTGACAAAAGTTACAAAATCTGAATACCCATTCCGTTACGAGTTCAACTATACCAAATTTACCAAATTCCGATAACGAATCGACCTCCAAATCTTAAATTTTCATTTTTGAAAGATTTTACAAAAATTCCGATTTCTTTCATTAAAACTCGAATCAAACGATGAATATGACCATGAATTTATGAAATGTAGTCACTTTCGGATGTAGAACACTTACCCAATCGAAGCTATGAAGAAATCCTCAAAAATCGCCCAAGAACCGTGCTCCAAAAATCCAAAACGAAATGAAGAAAATGACCATTTTCGGTCCTTAAATTTCTGCCATCAACACTGTCTGGAAAACAGCAGTACCAGCCAACTTTAATCTATCGTAACTTTCTGTATATATGTACAAATGATAGATGGTTTATCATTTTGGAACTAAATTCGAAGGGCTACAACTTTCATTTTTGGATCATCTCCAAATTCCTTATAGATTACGAGATATAAGCTTCCAAAATCGGTCCCGTGCAGCAGAAATTTCTGCCATCAACACTGCCTGGAAAATAGCAGTACCAGCCAACTTTAATCTATCGTAACTTTCTGTATATATGTCCAAATGATGGATGGTTTATCTTTTTGGAAGCTAGATTCAAAGAGCTACAACTTTCATGTTTTGTAATTTTTCTGATTCCTTATAGATTACAAGATATGAGCTTCCAAACTGGACTGCTCGCACCAGTTTTTCTGCAATTTTTTTCATCTTTTCCAAAGGTAAAATAGTCCGTTTAACCACCCAAAACTCACCCGAGCCATTCGGGACCCCGTTCGGATATACCAAAAGGTCCTAAAACATATTTCGGACTTAGTCGAGGCCTTAAATCACATCCAACAATGCTAAATACACGAATCATACCCCAATTCAAGCCTAATGAAACTAACAAATTCCAACTTCTACATTCGATGCCGAAACCTATCAAATCGAGTCCGATTGACCTCAAATTTTGCACACAAGTCATAAATGACATAACGGACCTATGAAGATTTTCAGAACTGGATTCCGACCCCGATATCAAAAAGTCAAATCCTCGGTCAAACTTTCCAAAAATCTTCTATTTTCCAACATTCGCCAAAATGCGTTGAATTGTCCTACGGACTTCCAATTTCAAATCGGACATACGCCTAAGTCCAAAATCACCATACGAAGCTATAGCAACTCTCGAAATTCCATTCTGACCCTCGGATCAAAATCTCGCCTAACAACCGGAAATCGCCAAAATACTACTCCACCAATTCAAGCCTAATTTTACACCGAACCTCCAAAACCAATTCCGATCACACTCCTAAGTCATAAATCACCTCCCGAAGCTAACCGAACCATCAGAACTCACATCCGAGCCCTCTAACTCATAAGTCAACATCCGGTTGACTTTTCTAACTTAAACCTTCTTAAAAGAGACTAAGTGTCTCATTTCTTACCAAACCCACTCCGAACGCAAACTACTCAACTCGATCACATAAAATACGGATAACGAAGCATAATAAAGCAGAAATGGGGAAAACAGAGCGGTAATTCACGAGATGACTAGCCGGGTCGTCACAATGATTCAATATTTCAGCATCATGTATTGCAGTATGATTCTCAGTTCATGATTTTAAATCCCTGAATGTTGAACTCCTGTACTTGGGCATGAGGCCGCAATTATGTATACGTATACTTGGGCCCGAGGCCGTAGTTTGCGCGCGCGCGCGCGCACACACACACACACACACACACATATATATAATTGGGCTTGAGGCTGCAGTTTGTGTACTTATATATATTGGGCCTGAGGCCGGAGTTTATTTATTTATATTTTCAGATAAACATGTGGTTTATTATTCATAAGAGGGAGTATTTATATCCTTGCTTCCTTGTTCAGTTATTAGTTATCAATTCAGTTTCAGTTTTAGTATTACAATTCTTTCTTTCAGTTGTTTTACATACCAGTGCAATTGACGTTCCTTTTGCCCGGGGTCTGCATCTCGCGATGCAGGTAACGATTTACAGGTTGACGATTCTGCTTGCTAGGATATCTCGTATCAGTTATTGGTGAGCCCTAGTCTTTCAGGGAATTATCCCTCTTTTTTAGTCTTTATGTTATTTCAGTTAGTAAGGTATGCTGGGACCTTGTCCTTGTAAACATTTAGCACTTCAGTATTCTTTAGAGGTTTCATAGGCTATAGCCAAACCAGACAGATATTAGCATACTTTTATTTGTTAACCTTGTTGGCTACTCATTTATACTTGCAGACTTTTAAGTATTTTCCGCATTTATGATTTTTCAATCAGATTCTTTAGTAGATCAACATGTTGCATGTTTACATCCAGCTTGTAGTTATACAACATGTTAATCCAACCATCCAGTTGGTTCGTTCGGTCGCATGCAGTTAGGCACCGAGTGTCGTGTTACCCCCAAGCCATGTTTCGAGACGTGACAAAGCTTGGTATAGAGCCTAGTTCAAGGTCCTAGGGAGTCTATAAAGCCGTGTCTAGTGGGGTCGCTTTTATGTGTGAATACGCGCCACACATGAAACAGTTGACCACCAAGACATCTAGGATTGTTTCATTTCTTTTATACTCAAGATCATGCAGTTAGAGATATGCTTTCATGAATTATTCTAACTCGTGTGAATTACGTATTTCAGAAAATGCTTGCAAAAAGAAAGTACTCTAAGAGGGCCTCAGCAACTAGCCATGGGGCTACGTCTAATGTTGCTCAGGAGGAGGACACTCCAGCCTAGGGAGTTGCATCGGGCTCAGTGCCCAGTGCTTCAGACATGGATGTCAGGGGAGCTATCCAGTTGCTCACCCAGATTGTTGCTACTCAGGCTCAAGGTAGGGAACACATGCCATTGATGAGACGAGTAGTTCTATGTCCAGGGTATTCCTCAACATGAAAACTCCAGTTTTCATAGAGTCCAAAAAGGATGAGGATTCACAAAACTTTATTGCTAATGTTCAGAAGATATTCCAAGTGATGCATGCTACAGACACTAAGGCAGCAGATCTTGCTGCGTACCAGCTGAAGGATATTGTCAACACTTGGTATGAAATATGGAAAGAGTCCCCAGGTGAGGATGCGACTCCTGTGACTTCGAAGGAGTTTGTAGATGCGTTTCTTGAGCATTTTCCACCCATTGATGTCTTGGAAGTTAAGGCTTTAGAATTTGAGATAATCAAATAGAATGAGATGAGTGTGAATGAGTACTACCTCAAGTTCGTCTCTCTTGTCAAGTATGCTCCGGAAATGTTACGTGATATGAGGGCTAGAGTTATGCAGTTTGTGTTGGGGCTTTCGCTTGTTTGCTGATGCTAATATAGATGGCACATAACAATGCCATGACCATTACTAAGATGATTTCCTTTGTTCAAGGGAACGAAGACAGGCTGAAAGAAGAAGAGCGACTACAGAGAGAGAGGGACATGGATTCAGCAAGAGAGCTAAGTCTGCAGGAAATGTCAGCCATGGTGGATTTCAAGGAGGTAGTAATCGCCAGTTCTTCAGTCAGGACCGACTCCATCTTCAGCTAGTGCACTAGTTCAGAGGTCCAAGTTTAACAAGGAAAACTAAAATTTCAGAGCAGCAGACTCACAGTCACATGCTAGCATGAGCTACAGAGTCCCCGGTTACCCTACTTACAACACGTGTGGTAAGAAACTCCCAGGGGTGTGTCATTCGAGCACAAATGGTTGCTTTGGGTTTGGTCTGTAGGGCCACTTCTTGAGGGATAGTCCATCAGCAAGGCAGAATAATGGAGGCAATGTAGCTCAGTCCACTAATTCAGCAGCCCCTCAAAACTCTCAGTCCCATCAAGGGCGTGATACAGCAAAGTCCGATATAAGGGCGGTGGTCAAAACCGCTTGTATGTGCTGGCAGGCCGTCAGGATACAAAGGCTCGTGGAGATGTTATCACATGTATGCTAATAGTCTTCACCTTTGATGTTTACGCTCTTATGGATCCGGGATCCACCCTATCTTATGTAACCCCATATATTGCTAAGAAATTTAGGATAAAACCAGAAAAGTTGTGTGAACCCTTTGAAGTGTCCACTCGAGTTGGAGAATCAGTTATAGCTTGGGGATGTCCAGTCAAAGTGTATCATTGCCTTACTGTAGCAGCCTTAGTAGAATTGGAGCTGGTAGACTTCAATGTAATCACGGGCATGGATTGGTTAGAGTCCTATTATGCCACAATAGGTTGTTTAACCAGTCTTAGAATGGAAAGGTGATGCAGTAGCACATAGGAGTAAATTTATTTCCTACCTTAAAGACAGAAAAATGATTTCTAAAGGGTATATCTATCACCTAGTTTGAGTTAGGGATGTAGATTCTTAGATTCCCACTCTCCAGTCAGTGCCAATTGTAAATAAGTTCCCAGAAGTGTTTCCTGAAGATCTTCCCGAAGTCCCTCTCGATAGAGAGATTGACTTTGGAATTGATCTACTCTACAATACTAAGCCGATATCTATTCCGCCTTATAGAATGGCTCCAGCAGAGTTGAAAGAGCTAAAAGTCCAGTTGAAAGATCTTCTAGATAAGGGATTTATAAGGCCAAGTGTTTGACCTTAGGGCATACCGGTCTTGTTTGTCTGAAAGAAGGATAGGTCTTTGCGCATGTGTATTGACTATCGTCAGTTGAATAAAGTCACAAATAAGAAAAAGTATCCTCTTCCCAAAATAGATGATTTATTCGATCAATTTCAGGGTGCCCAGTGTTATTCCAAGATTGACCTTAGATCGGGGTACCATCAGTTGAAGGTTGAGGAAGTTGATATTCCTAAAACAGCTTTCAAGACTCATTACAGGCATTTTGAATTTTTGGTAATGTCGTTTGGTTTAACGAATAGCAGCTTTCATGGACCTTATGAATAGTGTCTTCAAGCCTTATCTTGATATGTTCGTTATTCTGTTTACTGATGACATCTTGATTTATTCCTATGGCGAGACTGACGTGCCGAACATCTTAGAATTGTGTTGCAGACACTACAGGATCACAAGCTATATATGAGATTTTCTATGTGTGAATTTTTGTTGAAATCAGTAGCGTTTTTGGGCCATGTCATCTCAGGCGAAGGCGTGAGGGTGGATTTTCCACTATCCTGTCCCCTTTGACTAGACTGACTCAAACGAAAGTCAAGTTTCAGTGGTCAGACGCTTGCAAGAAGAGTTTTGAGGAGTTGAAGACGTTGTTGACTTGAACTCCAGTCCTGACACTACAGGAAGGAACGAAGGGTTCGTTGTTAATTGTGATGCTTCAGATGTTGGTCTTGGGTGCACGTTAATGCAGCACGATAAAGTCATAGCCTACACATCGAGACAACTCAAGGCTCACTAGAAGAATTTTCTGACTCATTACCTTGAGTTAGCAGCCGTGTTATTTGCGCTAAAGATCTGGCGTCATCATCTTTATGGGGTGCACGTTGATATTTTCACAGATCACAAGTGTCTGAAGTACATCTCCAAGCAAAGAAATCAAATTTTCGTCAGAGAAGGTGGATCGAATTTCTCAAGGATTATGATGTTGATATCCTCTATCATCCAAGGAAAGAAAATTTTGTAATAGATGTTCTATGGGAAGCTTAGCTCATGTTGAAGTAGACAAGTGAACTATGACGAAGGAAGTCCACCACTTAGCAAGTCTAGGAGTTCGACTTACTCTGAGGATGGTGGCATTGATCTTCAAAACAAGGCTGAATCCTCCTTAGCGGCCGAGTGAAGGAAAGACAGTTCAGTGATCCTTCTTATTGCAGCTGAAGGAGGGGATTCACAAACACAAGACTATGACTTTTGAACAAGGGGGAGATGATGGTACTTTGAGGTACAGAGGTAGACTATGTGATGGGCTCGGAAAGAGGATTGTGTCAGAAGCCCACAATTCCAGGTATTCTATTCACCCAGGTTCCACAAATATGTATCATGATCTTAAGGAGATTTATTGGTGGAACGACATGAAAAAGAACGTAGCAGATATTGTGGTTACATGTCCAAATTGTCAGTAGGTGAAAGCCGAACATCAGAGGCCTAGTGGTTTGACTCAGAGTATAGAAATTCCCATTTGGAAATGGGAGATGATAAACATGGACTTCATAATAGGTCTACCTCGCTCATTTTGAAAGCATGATTCGACTTGGGTGATTGTAGACCAACTTACCAAGTCCGCTCACTTCTTGCCAGTGAAGACTACTGATTCAACATAGGATTATGCTAAGTTGTATATAATTGTCCAATTGCATGTGAGTCCCATGTCCATCATCTTAGATCGTGATGCTCAGTTCACAGCGAACTTTTGGAAATCCTTTCAGAAAGGATTAGGCACAAGGGTGAACCTCAACACAGCTTTTCATCATCAGATAGATGGCCAGGTAGAGTGCACCATTTAGACTCTTGAGGATATATTGAGGGTGTGTGTTATCGATTTTAAAGATAATTGGGATGATCATCTAACACTCTAGTATCAAGATGGTACCGTATGAAGCTCCGTATGGGCAAATGTGTAGATCACTAATTGGTTGGTTTGAAGTTGGCGAAGTAGAGTTGTTAGGACCCGATTTGGTCTATCAGGCTATGAAAAAAGTCAACTTGATTCAAGAGCGTTTGAAGATGGCTCAGAGTCGCCAAAAGTCTTACACGGACGTGCATGCGTAGAGCCTTAGAGTTCCAAGTTGATGATTGGTTGTTTCTGAAAGTTTCGTCTACGAAAGGCGTTATGAGATTTAGGAAGAAAGTGAAGCGTAGTCCCCGCTATATTGGGCCATATAGAATCTTGCGAAGGATCAGGCAGGTGGCTTATAAGTTAGAATTGCCACAAGAATTAGCTGTTGTACACCCAATGTTTCATGTGTCTATGTTGAAGAAATTCATGAAAGACCCGTCTCTTGTGGTTCTTACAGAGATTATAGGGGTTAAAGATAGCCTGACTTACAAAGAAATTCTAGTGGCTATTCTTGATCGTCAAATCTGTAAGCGCAGAACTAAGGAAATTGCTTCAGTGAAAGTGCTTTGGAGAAATCAAAAGGTTGAAGTGGCTACATGGGAAACCAAAGAGGACATGAAGTCCAGATATCCCCATCTCTTTGTAGAGAAAACAGTAAATGTAGAAGTTAATTAACCTTTCCATTTAGACCTTATATTATAATCTCCACGTCTTTCTATATTCAATCACATCAGTATTCAGTCAGTTCAGTAGTCATTCAGTTAAGTGTCTCAGTAGTTCAGTTCAATAATCCTACATTCATTCAGTTTATTATGTATGTGTTCATGATAGTTCAGTGTTCACATGTTTCCATCAGACCCGTTTAAGGTCTAGAGTTGGTCGTAGTTACAATCAGGACAATCATTCGAGGACGAACGATCCCAAGAAGGAGATAATATAACATTCTGTAAATTAGGATAAGGTTTGAACGTATTAAATGAATATTAGTATGACATTTTAGACATGTGAAGTCCTATCTGGATGAGTATGAGTGAAAATAGTTATTTTGGAATCAAGACGGAGAGTGAGGTGCATAAGATTTGACAAAAATCGACTAAATTGTGGAAGGTCTGTCTACCATCCTGATTTCATGAAAATCCGTTAGGAAAAAATGTAAAACATGAAGGTTGTATTCCTTTAAAATACCTTTCCAGATATATTGCGCAGCCCGAACGGATCTCTGTGCAAAACGTTATGTGCATTTTACTAGACAATACGCAGTATGCGCACCTAGTTGGTCCCGTGTGTGCACTTGTGGCAGCACTACTGCCCTTGCTGCGTGTTCAGGTGCGCGTTTGGGCCCTCAGCTGCATTGGAGTGCACCCGAGGGTCGTTATATAAGCCCTACTTCGTCCTCACATCCCAAGACACAAAAACTTGCTCTAGAAAGGGAAGCTTTCAAGAACCTAACCTCCCCAAGGTCCCTCCACCATCCAAGGTAAGTTCTAATGGTGATTCTAGGTTAATTTTAATTCTTCAATACCTTATTAACATGGGTAAACCCTTCAAATCATCAGATATTTGATTGGGACATCATTGCGGAGAAAAGAAATTCTAGAACTCGAATTCAAGAGGACTGAACGTCAAAGATAATATCTTCACTCTCTACTTGATTATAGTATTGGGTTAATGATTATAGACTTTAGTTCATGAGATATGAGTTGATGGGTTTGACAAAAAAGCATGAATGATTCTAGGTTTGGGTTGTTGATTATTGATTATTGGTTAAGGGTGTTGTTTATCTTATAGGTGATGAAGAATGATGTTAGTTATAACAATTTGAGATTCTAGAATTTATCGAGAAGCAAGAGAATAGGTTGTTAGGTGTAGAATCACCATTAATAAGGGCTATGAAGCTATATACCGACCAAGTGTTTGATAAAATGCCTAAGTGACCAAAACATGAGTATTATTGTTAATATGGAATCCCTTTGATTTGTCTAGCTATAAATTAAAGTTGAAAGTGTTGACAAACATTGTATTACGCTCTAGAGCAGGAAGTAAGGTATTTGAGGCTAACTCTTTACGTTTGGGAATGTTTATGATTCTCTTTACGTCTCATTCTTTATGACTATGACGAATTTTCTCAGAAAGTAATTATGCCTCAGTTCCATGAATAATTGTAGAACTTCTATTCTCTATATGGCATAGTTTCATAATTCATTCAATATCCCATGAATCTCAGATATGTCAAATCATTTTGTTATGAATACATGTCCTAGTCTAGTCCTATTCAACATTCCAGTAGCACGTAATTCAGTATGATTCAGTATTTCAGTATCATGTATTGCAGTATGATTCTTTGTTCCTGATTTTAAATACCTGAATGTTGAACACCTGTACTTGGGCCTGAGGCCGCAATTTATGCTTTATGTTTCTTTGGGCCTGAGGCCGTAGTTACATATACATATACTTAGGCTCGAAGCCGTAGTTTGTGCATATATATATATATATATATATATATATATATATATATATATATATATATATATATATATAT
>MCJB01000831.1:0-17311 GCA_002018475.1 Nicotiana obtusifolia | reverse complement strand
AGACAACAAGTAGGAACTAGTCTACTTACCTTCTTGATGAAGTCACGGAGTACCTATACTATACGAACAACCCTCAAGACAACAATGGTCTTGCAAACTGTTCGATCAAACAAAGGAACAAGTTCAATTTTGAATCACACCAAAATTGGACAAGTTAATTCACACGATTTTGGGAGCAATGTGCTGCCGGGTTTTGATTGATAATAATATCAAAAGGTATCAAAATAATGAAGTGTTTAGGCTTATATAGAATGAGCCTTTACCTAAATCAACTAGAAAAAGAATAACTAGTTAACCTAAATCAACTAGGAAACAACTAATTAACAAAAAGGCCACAATTTGGCTAATTTAAAGAATAGTCACGCAGGACCAAACAAATATTAATGTCTTCAATAATTACATAATAATACAACATAAACACAAATGTACATCTTCAACACAAGATTCGTCCATAGCAAGATTTATGGACGCTTGGATCTTCTCCAAGGCTAACCAACGCCTTTTCTTGTCTTGTTCATAGATGGCATTGATAACACTTGATCAAATTTATTTGCATCAACATCAGCTCCAGTTCTTACTCTTCCCGAGGGAACTGAAGGCTATGTTGTATACTGTGATGCCTCGGGCATAGGTTTGGTATGTGTGCTGATGCAGCATGGGAAGGTGATTGCTTATGCTTCGAGACAACTGAAGAAGCATGAGAAGAATTACCCGACCCATGACCTAGAATTGGCTGCTGTGGTGTATGCTTTGAAGACATGGCGACATTATCTATATGGCGCCCATGTCGATATCTATACGGACCACAAAAGTTTGCAATACATCTTCAGTCAGAGGGAGTTGAATTTGAGACAACGACGTTGGCTTGAATTATTGAAGGACTACGATGTTGAGATATTGTATCATCCGGGCAAGACCAATGTTGTGGCCGACGCTCTCAGTCGCAAGTCAATGGGGAGTTTGGCACACATTGAAGCAGGTAAGCGAAGCTTAACCAAGGAACTTCATCAGCTAGCCAGCATGAGAGTCAAATTGCTAGACTCCGAAGATGGAGGTGTGGTTGTACACAACACCTCTGAATCATCTCTCGTAGCCGAGGTAAAGGCACGGCAATATGAAGATCCCACCTTGAGGCAATTGAGAGAAGGCATCCAGCAAGGTAGAATCTCAAATTTTGAGATCGCAGGAGATGGGACCTTGAGATGTCAAAGCCGGTTATGTGTGCCTAACGTAGCAGGATTGCGAGAAAAGATCATGAGGGAAATTCACCAATCTAGATATTCCATCCACCCTGGCTCGACCAAGATATATCATGATGCCAAAGAACAGTATTGGTGGAATGGAATGAAGAAGTCCGTAGCAGAATTCGCGGCTCAGTGTCCTAATTGCCAACAGGTAAAAACAGAACATCAGAAACCTGGTGGACTGCTACAGGATATAGAAATTCCGACTTGGAAATGGGAGATGATTACCTCGCTCCAATCGTAAGTTCGACTCCATCTGGGTGATAGTGGATCGGCTTACCAAGTGTGCTCATTTCCTACCAGTTAGGACAACCTACACAGCTAAAGATTATGCAAAGCTGTATATCAAGGAAATTGTTAGACTTCATGGGGTACCAATGCCCATTATATCGGACAGAGGAGCTCAATTTACAGCTAACTTCTGGAAATCTTTTCAGAAAGGTTTGGGTACGCAGGTAAATCTCAGCACAGCTTTCCATCCACAAACTGATGGGTAGGCTGAGCGTACCATTCAAACACTGGAAGATATGTTGCGGGCATGTGTTCTAGACTTTCAAGGAAGTTGGGACGACCATCTACCACTCATAGAATTTGCCTATAATAACAGCTACCACTCCAGTATTAAAATGGCCCCATATGAGGCATTGTATGGGAGGAAGTGTAGGTTGCCAATTGGGTGGTTCAAAGTTGGTGAGACTGAACTATATGGACCGGATTTGGTCCATCAAGCCGTTGAGAAGGTACAATTAATACAGGGACGATTGAAGACTGCACAAAGCAGGCAAAAGACCTATTCCGACGTCCGACGTCGTGATATAGAATTTCAAATTGGTGACTGGGTGTTCCTGAAAGTCTCACCCATGAAGGGCGTCATGCGCTTTGGGAAGAAGGGTAAATTGAGCCCGAGATACGTCGGTCCCTATCAAGTTCTTCGCCGAATTGGAAAAGCTGCCTATAAATTGGAGCTACCATTCGAAATGGAATTCGTCCATCCGGTATTCCATGTGTCCATGTTGAGGAAATGTATCGGAGACCCTTCTAGGGTCGTTCCCATCCAAGACATACAGATCACAGAGGATCTGACCTACGAAGAAGCACCAGTGGCTATATTGGACCGACAGGTTCGCAAGCTAAGAACAAAGGATGTGGCTTCGGTCAAGGTGTTGTGGAGAAACAGGAACATGGAAGAAATGACATGGGAAGCAGAGGAAGAGATGAAAACTAAATACCCGTACCTTTTCCGGAAGGTAGATGATAGTGGAAATACCAAGGGGATGCAAAACGCGTTGGAGGGAGAAGCGTTTCCATGAGGTAAATCGGAAGCTCATAATTACCTTTCATTTGATGCTGGGATTGTGGCGTCCGAACGAAGCCTATGAAAGCAAAAACCCCTCCCCCTGTAATATTACCTTTCATAGATCCATACATTCGGGGATGAATGTTCCTAAGGGGGGGAGAGTGTTACAACCCGTAAAATACGTACATTTAATTATGCCAAAGGGCAGTTACGTAAAAGGAACCAAGAACCCGGAAAATGGTTTAAAGTTAAGAAAAAGAACAAAAGTGTCAAAATGCGGTCAAGATGCGGACCGCATAACTGACATGTTCCATCGCATAATGGAACAGAGTTCTGGGCTGAAGCTGTGTCAAAAATGCGTCCAGAATGCGGACCGCAGAACCAAAATGCGGACCGCATAATTGACACCCCCATCGCAGAATGAGGCAGAACACTGGACCAAACCAATGTCCAAAATGTGACCAGAATGCGATCGCATTTTGGAAAATGCAAACCGCATTCTGGCCCCTTCTGCGTTGCATAATGCGACAGATTTTTAAGGTGAAATCTGCGACCAAAATACGGACCGCATACCCTGTCTGCGGCGGGTATGCGATCGCATTTCTGACATTTTTCAGGTCCGTGTGCCACTTACACCTAGGCCTATAAAAGGGACCCAAAACCCGTCCCTTCCTCATTTTTCTAAATCTGAACATAGCAGAAAGCCCCAAATGACTTCTCTCAAAGCCCTCACATCAAAACAACCAAATCCCTCTCTTGCAAACACTAAATTGAAGAAGGGAAGTAAGGAATTGGAGAACTAAGGGAAACCCTAGCTGAATTTTCCCCTCCTTACAAACCCACATTGAAGGCAAAGACCTAGAAATTGAGAAATAGAAGAAGAAGGTTGAATAATTCACATTCAAGGTAAGTTACTACTCCCTTTCATGTGGTTTTCCCCTAAATATCCATGATAGGTGGTTGCATGCCTCTAAGAACTTATGATAGTATGACCAGAAGCCATTAAATCAAAATAGGTGGGGTTAAACGAAATGGGCCATGATTATTGAAGATTGTAAATATGTTGCATGCGCTGTAAATACATTTAACGAAGTAAGGGGAGAAAGGTGTAAAGAGTCACCACGTGAAATTTGGGAATTTGGTTATGATTGCCATCATGTGTAGTGAGTAACCGTTGAGCTGTTCGTTAATTGTAGATTAAAGAATTGTGGCAATTTTCGTAGCTTGAGAACCGACGCAATAAGTTCCAGGTATGTAAGAATATACCGTTCTTTCTTTTGCACGATTCCTATCGAATACAATGCCACGAATGAACCCCAAAGAATATTCTATTCTTAGAAGCTAGTATTGCGTATGTTGTTCTTCCCTTCATGGATTGACTATTCTTGCCTCATGGTAATAACGTTGATGGAAGTCCTTGAGTCCCGTAATTCTATTGTTAAAAAGGTATTCTTAATTGCACGAGGAAGAAGGAGTAATAAATATAACAAGTCAAGAACACAAGACCTAAGCAAGCTTGCAATGTATTATGTGTATATGTATATGTGTGTATGATCGAATTTGTATGACCGAGCCTAATAAGGGCCGGATTTGTATGAACGAGCCTAATAAGGACCGTGTATGTTGTGACCGAGCCTAGTAAAGGCCGAGTATGAGCCCACAGAGGCATATGTTATTATGACCGAGCCTAGTAAGGGCCGGGTAGTTATGACCGAGTCCAGAAATGGCCGGGTATGATTATGAGCCCATGGAGGCATGTGTGGGATTATATGAGGTAACGGTTATGTAAACGATTTCGGTAAAATTAAATGTATATGACAATGACAAGCCCACAGCGGCGCAGATAGTGGGTTAAGGTAACTATTACGTAACGCACCCGGTGATGTGAATGTATTTGAAATGGCAAACTCGCAAAGGTAATAGTATAATGCTGTAATGATGGAAATAGGCAATATAACAACGATGAAATGGAAGCATGTAATTAGACATAAATATTACTACGTGTTATGGTTAGCCGCCCTCAGAGGCAATTCCTTTGTTACGAGTTATATGTTTCTATCTTGATGTCTATATTACTGCTCATATATTGTGTTTCATGTCTTACATACTCAGTACATTTTCTGTACTGACGTCCTTTATTTTGTTGACGCTGCATATCGTGCTGCAGGTCCTAATAGATTGGCAGACGGAGCTCCCCCACCGCAGTAGGTCACCAGTTCAGCAGGCATAGCAAGTTTCATCTTTCGGACTTGCTATAATTGGGTATGCATTTTGTGTAGATATCTTGGGCATGTCGGGGCCCTGTTCCGACATAGGATGTTTTATGTCTATTCTCATAGAGGCTCGTTAGACAATGTCAGTAGTATGGGAAGAATATTGACTATGTGTACTTGTAAACCTTATGTCAAAAAAAAATTATATGCTCCCACGGTTCTGTATATATGTATGTGCACGAAGTGTGTCTCTGGTGGCGGTTCAATTTAATGATCTTTTTGTTTGAAATAATAAGTAAAAGAAAGTAAATGAGTTGACGGTGACGAAGGGTTCGCCGGTACTCTGCAAGCAGGGTCCGGTGCCCGTGTCGTGGGCCCGCCGAGCGGGGCGTGACACAAGTGGGGTATCGGCTGGTACCAAATTGATCGATAAATTCCCCGCTCCGAGCTCGAACCCTGATCGGAGGAGGGTGATAACCTTTACCATTCCCGAGGATGCCCGAGCATTAGGTCCGCCGGTAGGCATAGCTAGCTATCTCCACAGCTTGGTGACTGAAGAAGACCGGGCTGCAATGAATGCTGTGGATTGGGCTTGCCTATTTAATGAAGCTCAACAGGCATCGAACATGGTACGCTTTCTTGTTTGTTTTAAACTATGCTCAACGTTTTGATTCCAAGCCCGTACTGACAGTTTTTAATTTAAATTCCCCACAGTCTTCAGTGCTTTATCACGAAATGTTCCTTCGAATCAAAGAAGAAATGGTACAGGAAAGGGATCGACATCAGTGACTCAAAAATCAGATGTCGAGTCTCCGGGCTGAACTAAATTTTGTAAGGAAAGAGCATGCCATTAGCATTGACCAACTGGAGCAAGCGACTGATCAGTTGGACCAACTCCGGTTTGAACTGAACAAGGCCCAAGCTGAAACGAGTGGGTGGAAAGCCATGGTTGAGACTTTAACTGCGGAGAAAGAGGCTCTCCAAGCTCGACTAAAAGAACAGGCCTTGGAAGCACAGGAGAAAACCGGAGTTCTGATCCAGGACAATGAATCCCTACGGCTCCAAGTTGAATCGCTTACACAAAATCGGGCGGCTCTGACCAATCAACTTCAGAAAGCGAAATCGGAGATCGCCACTACCAAGGCCAAAGCTGAAGACTTGATAGCTCAGTATAGAGCTGATGCTGAGGTCGCTCACGAGCAGTCGAAGGCACTGGTCAAGTACACTCAATGCCAAACTCGCCTTTCTGTTCTCGAGGAGCTCCAGGCCCGTGGTCTCGATTTATCTACCGATGTCACTGAGGCATCGAACGTTGAGGATGAAATGAGAAGAAAAACCTTTCCTGAAGAGTATGAGGACGGCTCGGACTGATATTGTATTAATACTTTGCAGCCTGAGTTATGTAAAGATCCCATCTTATGTAAAGACATCTTTTAATACATTTCGAATTTGTTCCTTGACTTTCATGCATTGTTATATCCTGCCTTTTGCTAGGATTATAAATTGCGATTGACTGAATCGATTAATAACTAGCTCGGCCTTAGCCCTGTTGCAAATTCAGAAAGGGTTAATAACCAGTTCGGCCTTAGCCTTGTTGCAAATTCAGAATGAGTTAAACGAGCTTTTATTTGCTCCGCTTTCAACCATTAAGCTTGTGTGATCGGGGCTATGCCTTAGCAAAAATTAGACCCTTATCAATCAGATTCGATCTTAATCTTGTTTCGGAGTCATGTCCTCACAAACTTCGACCAGTTATGAGTCTTTAATTTAATTTGGCCTTGGCCGTAAACCGGGATTGCCTAGATCGGTCTTAATTCCCTTTGCATTTTGTTAATTCAACAAGGCCTTAGCCTGATTAGCCAGTTTCGGGGTTTGCCTTGTTAGGTCTTATTTCCCTTCGAATTCGATGTGTATCTTTCGCCAATGTCAATCGCCAATGTCAATTATTAATGTTAAGATAATTGAAAGAGTCCTTGCGCTTAATAATGCAATGTAGGTGCCAAATGACTTCGTTAATATTCATATGTTTGTACATCTTCATTGACGGAGGGGAACAAGATCGATCTACATGGGTACGGCTCTTTTGACCGTTTGACCCTTACATGAAATCCTAACAATCTTTGTTTAGCCCCCTCGAAATCGAAGTAACTAGCCCTTGGGCTTAAGAACTCGTGAGTTCCGATAAATGATTAGTCTACGTTAGCACGACATATGGTTTCCTCATTAAAAACCTTGCCGTAAAACCCAATTCGGGACAAAACCGGTTGTAGGGAAAAAGAGTGCACGCGTGCTTTCAGTCCTAATATTTGGTGCTTAACTTGCTTGATATCGATCTGTCCTGCATATATCAGTACCAATAAATAGAAATAAAAAGAAAGTAAAAAAGATGAAGTAAATTACCTTAACAGTAGTATCTTTTCAAGTGGCTCACATTCTAGTTATTTTGCAGCGGCTTACCATCCAAAGTTCCGAGCTTGTAAGAGCCCTTCCCGATGACCTTTAGTATATAGTATAGGGACCTTCCCAGTTCGTTCCCCATTTCCCTTCGTTGGGGTCCCGGGTATTAGGTGTGATTCTTCTAAGCACTAAGTCCCCTATACTGAAATATCGAAGACGAATTCTTCGATTATAATACCTTTCGATCTTTTGCTTCTGAGCTGCCATTCGGACCAGAGCAGCTTCTCTTCTTTCATCTAAGAGTTCCAGGCTCGTATACATGGCCTCTTGGTTATATTCTTCGGTTGCGTGTTGAAACATAACGCTTGGCTCACCTACCCGACCGGTATCAACGCCTCGGTGCCATATACCAAGGAAAATGGAGTGGCTCCGGTACTGATTTTTTCGGTTGTTCGATACGCCCATAAGACTTCGGCTAGCATTTCTCTCCATCTTCCTTTAGCATCGATTAACCTCTTCTTCAGGTTTTGAATGATGGTTTTGTTGGTCGATTCCCCTTGACCGTTGCCGCTGGGGTGGTACGGAGTTGAATATCCTTTTGATTGTTGTCTTCGAAGAATTTGGTTACCTTACTGCCAATGAATTGTTTCCTGTTATCGCATACGATTTCAGAAGGCATCCCGAATCGACAGATGATATGGTCCCATATGAAGTCGATCACCTCTTTTTCTCTGACCTTCTCAAAAGCCTGTGCTTCCACCCACTTAGAAAAATAGTCAGTCATAAAAAGGATAAACTGAGCCTTACCTGGCGCTCGGGGGAGGAGACCCACTATATCCATTCCCCACTTCATAAATGGCCACGGCGATATGACCGAATGTAATGTTTCAGCCGGTTGGTGGATGATCGGTGCATGTCTTTGACACCCACTGCATCTACGTACAAATTCCTTCGCGTCCTTCTCCATATCATTCCAATAATAGCCGGCTCGAATCACCTTCCGAACTAGTGAATCAGAGACTGAGTGATTACCACAAGCTCCTTCGTGTATCTCTTTCAAGATATATTCGGTGTCTCCGGGTCTGAGACATATGGCTAAAGGTCCTCCGAAGGTCCTTCTGTATAGAGTTCCATCATCGGCCAAACAAAATCGGGCCCCCTTTGCGCGTAGCGCTCTCGATTCTTTGGGGTCAGGTGGCAATTTACCTAAGCTGAGGTACTCTATGTACTTATTTCTCCAGTCCCAAGTCAAACTCGTCGAGTTGACCTCGGCGTGACCTTCCTCCACCACCGATCTTAACAACTGCACGACCTTTTCGGAGCCGATTTCTTCGTCATCGACCGACGAACCTAGGTTAGCGAGGGCGTCGGCTTTGCTGTTTTGTTCCCGAGGTATGTGCTGCAGGGTCCATTCCTTGAACCTGTGTAAGGTGACTTGGAGTTTATCCACATACCTTTGCATACGTCCTTCTCTGACTTCGAACGTTCTGTTCACTTGGTTGACTACAAGAAGAGAGTCGCACTTGGCCTCGATCACTTCTGCCCCAAGGTTCTTTGCCAATTCTAGACCTGCGATCATAGCCTCATATTCGGCTTCGTTGTTAGTTAGTTTTATAGTCCTAATGGATTGTCTAATTGTGTTTCCGATCGGGGGCTTGAGTACGATGCCCAGCCCCGATCCTTTCGAATTCGATGCCCCGTCCGTGAACAGAGTCCACACTCCCGAAGGAGTCCCCGATTTAGTCATGAGTTCTTTTTCGACTTGGGGAATGAGTGACGGTGTGAAGTCGGCGACAAAATCGGCCAGTACTTGAGATTTTATCGAAGTTCGAGGTCGATATTGGATATCGTACTCGCTGATCTCAATGGCCCACTTGGCCAGTCGGCCCGATAATTCAGGCTTATGCATAACATTTCTAAGTGGGTAAGTCGTCACCACGCATACCGGGTGACATTGGAAGTATGGTTTCAATTTCCTAGAGGTGCTCAATAAGGCGAGTGCTAATTTTTCTAAGTGCGGGTACCTGGTTTCGGCTTCTCCTATTGTCCTACTAACATAATAAACGGGAAATTGCGTACCTTGTTCTTCTTGAACCAGAACTCCGCTTACTGCTATCTCCGATACGGCGAGGTAGAGATATAATAGCTCGCCTGTTTTTGGTGTATGTAATAGAGGCAGGCTAGAAAGGTACCTTTTCAGTTCCTCTAATGCATGTTGGCACTCTGGTCCCCATGAGAATTCGTTCTTCTTTTTTAGCAGGTTGAAGAACCGGTGGCTCCTATCCGATGATCTAGATATGAAGCGGCCCAATGCTGCGATCCGGCCTGTCAGTTTTTGTACGGCCTTGACGTTGTCGATGACTTTTATATCTTCGATGGCTTTGATTTTGTCCGGGTTGATCTCTATTCCTCTGTTCGAGACCATAAATCCGAGAAATTTCCCAGAGCTTACTCCGAATGCGCATTTTTCTGGGTTCAATTTCATATTGTATCTCTTCAAAATATCAAACGTTTCCTGCAAATGACTAAGATGGTCCTCTGCTCGCAGGGACTTGACTAACATGTCATCAATATAAACTTCCATAGTTTTACCTAGTTGGTTTTCGAACATTTTATTTACTAAATGCTGATATGTTGCCCCTGCATTTTTAAGCCCGAATGGCATCACGTTATAGCAGTAAGTGCCATACTTGGTGATGAAGGTTGTTTTCTCTTGGTCATCTTTGTCCATTTGTATCTGGTTATATCCAGAATAGGCGTCGAGAAAACTAAGAGTCTCGTGGCCAGCAGTGTCATCGATCATGCGATCGATGTTGGGCAGGGGGAAAGAATCTTTGGGGCATGCTTTATTTAGGTCTTTATAATCTATACACATTCTAAGTTTGTTCCCTTTTTTAGGTACTACAACTACATTAGCTAACCATTCTGGTACTTAACCTCTCGAATGGATCCTATATTTGAGATCTTAGTTACCTCATCCTTGATAAAGGCCTGTTTGACTTCGGATTGAGGTCTCCTTTTCTGTTTGACTGGCCGGGATTTTAGGTCGACAGTCAGCTTATGCGTCGCAATCTCCGGTGGTATACCTGTCATGTCTAAATGGGCCCAAGCAAAAGAACTTTCATTAGCTGAAAGAAAAGTAAGCAGTTTGGTCCTGAGCTCGGAGTTCAAACCCCCGAGCCCAGGTATACCTTCCGATCGGGCGCGTCATGGTGGATCGAGATTTGCTTGAGCTCCTCGATTGTTGACTTGGTCGCATCGGACTCGTCTGGGACGACAAAGGATCGGGGTACCCCGTAGTTATCTTCGTCGGGCTGACCTTGCTCACCCTCATCTGTTGAAGGTGGCTTTTTTGATTGCTATTTGGCCTTCTGTTTTGGTGTCGCTTCCTCTACTGCGAACATTTGTCTTGCCGCATGTTGTTCTCCGTAGACAGTGACGACTCCCTCGGCCGATGGAAATTTCAACATCTGATGTAAGGTTGAGGGTACGGCCTTAATATCATGTATCCAAGGCCTTCCGAGCAGGGCGTTATATCTCATATCGCCCTCGATCACACAGAATTTCGTTGCCCTGGTGGTTCCACCGATGTTCACCATCAGCGTTATTTCTCCCTTAGTTGTCTCCGATGCCATGTTGAAACCGTTGAGCACCCGGACCTCGGAAATGATCTGGTTCGTTAGTCCCAGTTGTGCAACGACCCAAGATCGGACAATGTTGGCTGAACTCCCGGGATCGATAAGTACGCGCTTCACTCGAGTATCGTATATCAACATCAATATCACCAGTGCGTCGTTGTGAGGTTGTGTAAGACCCTCGATCTCTTTGTCGCTGAAGTATAGAGTTCCTTCTGTTGCATAGTCCCGAGTACGTTTTTCTCGGGTGATGGATATTTTGGTACGTTTCAGCACCGGTACCTGAGGAACATCTGCACCCCCAATTATCATGTTGATTGTGTGATTTGGTTCCTTCTGATCTACCGGTCTGTCCCTATTTTCGTAGTGATTCTTTGCTCGGTCACTTAGAAATTCCCGAAGATGCCCATTTTCGAGCAACCGGGCTACCCTTCTCTTAACTGTCGGCAATCTTCCATTCTGTGCCCGTGAGTGCCATGATACTTGCATATAAGGTTAGGGTCTCACTTGGCAGGATCTGTTTGCAACGGCCTTGGCCATCTGGTGTCCTTGATGCGACCGATTGCTGAAACGAGCGTCGACGAATCGACATTGAAATTATATTCGGATAATCTGGGTGCTTCTTGACGATTATTGATTTTCTCGAAGTTGCTTTTTTGGCAACGGCCTCCTGTTCCTTTGGTTGGGGTCGTACTTGCTTTCCTGTTTCGGGCCCGGGTACGGCCGGTGTCTGTCTCGATTCAACCTTGGCTCTCGATGATTATCCCTTAGAGGCCGATCGAAAGCTCTAATGGGGTAAGAAGAGCTCGATGAAATCCCGACCTGGTCATCTTCTATCCTGATCTTCAACTAGTATCGATTGTGAATGTCTGCCCAGGTGATGGCCGGGTACTCAATCAAGCTTTGTTTGAGTTGTCGAGATGCCACAGAACTTTTGATATTCAGCCCTTGGATGAAGGCTTGCACGGCCCAATCGTCTGTAACCGGTGGCAGGTCCATCCGCTCCAAGGAATCGAGACACGAACTCTCTTAATGTTTCACTGTCTCGTTGCCTGACTTTGAATAAGTCCGATTTCCTCGTCTCGACCTTGATAGCCCCTGCATGGGCTTTGACGAAGGTATCAGCGAGCATGGCGAAAGAGTCGATGGAATTTGGAGGTAAGTTGTGATACCACGTCATCGCCCCCTTGGATAGGGTTTCTCCAAATTTTTTCAGGAGGACGGACTTGATTTCGTCGTCCTCGAGATTGTTCCCCTTTATAGCAGTGGTATAGGCTGTCACGTGCTCATTTGGATCCGAAGTTCCGGTATATTTAGGAATTTCGAGCATGCGGAACTTCTTCGGAATCGGTTTTGGAGCGGCGCTGGGCGGAAAAGGCCTTTCCACAAACTTTTTAGCGTCTAAACCTTTTAACACCGGTGGTGCCCCCGGTATCTGGTCTACCCTTGACTTGCACGTTTTGACCTTCTTGTCATTAGCTTCGATTCTTTTTTCACCCGTTTCAACCCACTTAGTCAACTCCTCGAGCATTTTGATAATTCCGGAGTTGGTCCCTGAAGTGTTCTCATCCGGTTGCGCTGCGATCTGCTCATTTTGTTCGGCTGCCACCTGAGGAAGAACGGCCTCGGCGCCGCCCGGGTTATGGATGCGGCTTTGTAGTTGGGCTATCGCTGCTTGCTGGGCTAGCAACATATCGAATATCACTTTGAGGCTAATTTCGTTTTCTCCACTATGTTGGATCCCTGAGTGGTTTTCCCCCCGAACGCTGTGTGATAGGCCGGGGGTCTGATCAGCGTCGACTGCCATTTGGGAGTTGGCGTCGATGGGGACCTCATTTTCGGGCGCAGCATCATTTTTGCCATGATGGTTGAATTCGTTGTTGATGGGAAGTGAGTGCGACATGATTAGGCTGTAATCTGAAAAATAGAAAATTCTGCAAAGAGCAAGCGTAAAGTAGTGCGTGAAAGAATTGTATCAAAAATTCACTAATATCCTTGGCCCAACGGTGGGCGCCAAACTGTTTACCCTTAAAATCGAGTAACAATTGAGTTTATTCGTGGTGCTAAGGATGCGTGAAATAATTCGATACAATATAAAATATAATGCAAACAATTTAGAAATAAAAAAGGAGTAATCAAACCAGAACGATGGAGTAGCTGATGATAAAAGTAGATAAAGTTTGATGAACAGTAGCAATTTCTAGTATTTTCTGTTATGAATCTTGTGTCCTACAATGAAGGTCGAAATGCCCTTCTTATAGGTAAATGAAAGAGCCCTAAACATGGTAAAAGTCTAATTACAAGGTAAATCCCTTCAATTATGGGATGAAATATCCTAAAATGGTGGCTTAACGTCTATAACGGTTGAGATATTTACTCCTGGAGAGATATCAGGAATCCACGAAATATTCGGTTGAAACTGACCTTCTGTTACGAGATGTGCTATTGGTCGGTCAATATCGGTCAGCCCGTTTCGGTTGCTCCAATTATGTGCTCGACTTGCTGACCTCAGGTCGAGACAACCCGGTCTCGTATCGTATCCGGACTCTACCCTTCTCGAGCAGTCGACCACATTTGACCCAATACAGATATCATGAATGGCATTTAGATGGACATTTCTGTTGAAGTGATAAGAAAAGGCTTGAAGTAAAGTTTGTGATAGAATTCGTCAGGTATGAGTATTTCTTGTAGAGAAGAAAAAGTGAATAGCACAAAAGAAATGCCATTGTACTTGATATTGAAAATGACATAAAGGAAAAAGTTGTTATGGAAAAGGACAATTCAACAGTGAATCTACAAGTAAAAATTGCTCAGAAAAGAAAGCAAATATATAGAAATTGCTGCTATTTCTCCATGACAAACCAAGTAAATTACCTGCAAGGTGCTTTGACTTTCTACAGAGATCTAACTATATACCAATTATTCTAGCGAATTACTAATATGTATGTATACTGTATGGGGTCGAACTCGGATCGCCTGCATAGGAAATATCGAGTTCGAATGAATACGGCTGGTGTCGATTAGGATTACTGCTCGATAGGCCAGGGTCGAGACATCAAGGAACGAAGGTCGAGATCGGGCGTTATCGGAACGGAACTCGAAGCCATGATATCCGAGAGAAATCATTAAGGTTGATTAGGGTAAAATGTCTTAGGGTAAAATTATCAGATTTGCGTAACGGAAGGACCAGAAATCCCGTGATACGTAAATATCACGGCGGAAATCAGCAAAGACGTTGAAGTCAGTAATTCAAGGGATATTTTACCTTGTAGATAGATTTTTACCTTGTATAGGAACCATTCCCCTCCCTATATAAAAGGACAGTGTGATTGTAAAAGGATCATCAGAAAAAACAACGATCAATATACAAAAATACAGTCTGCTCTAATTATTTTCTTTATCTATTTGCTTCATATTTGTCTATCTTAGAGAATTCTATCAAGGCCAAGCTATTCTAGACTTATGGTTTGCATTCTCTCTCAATTTACTTACTGAATTTAGTCTTTATTTTTACTTATCCTTTGTTTGTATCAAACCAAATCACTATCCTTAAAACCATGTACAAATTTAATTGTTATCCGAAGTCAAGGGTAACCAGTTTGGCACCCACCGTGGGGCTAAGGATAATAGTGAGCGTTTGATACAACTTTCTGTCACACAAATTATTTTACGCTTGTTCTGTGGAGTATTTTTGATTTCAGGTTACAATACAATCATGTCACATTCAGAATCTGTGCCTCTGTACGTCGATAATGAATTTGACCACCAGGGTGAAAACAACAACGTAACGCCCGGTGATGAAGCTCCGATCGACGCTAATTCACAAATGGTGGTCGATGTAGATCGAACTACTAACCCATCAAACAGTGTTCGTAGAGAACACCGATCAACAGCTCAGGGACCCCAAAACGACGAAGGGAACGGGATTAACCTCTGAATGATCTTTAACATGTTGCAAGCCCAGCAACGACTGTTGCTTATCTGCAAAATCGGAGCCAAATATCGAATAAGGTTGAGGTCGGCCCGTCTCGGGGAACCATTCCTGAAAATGAACCAATCGTAGAAGAACTGAACGAAGGTGGATCGAGGGAGAACTCCGGGATCATGAAGGTGCTCGAGGAACTAACCAGACAGCTCGAGTCTGGCGAAAAGAAGATCGAGGCCAATGACAAAAAGGTGGAGACATATCATTCGAGGGTGGATCAGATTCCAGGAGCACCCCCGACATTGAAAGGCTTGGATTCCAAAAAGTTTGTGCAGAAACCCTTCCCGTCAAGCGCCGCTCCAAAACCCATACCGAAGAAATTTTGCATGCCGGAAATTCCTAAATACAACGGGACAACCGACCCAAACGAGCACGTGACAGCATACACATGCGCCATAAAGGGAAACGACTTAGAGGACGACGAGATCAAGTCCGTTCTTTTGAAAAAGTTCGGAGAGACCTTGTCAAAGGGGGCCATGACTTGGTATCACAACCTGCTACCTAATTCCATCGACTCTTTTGCTATGCTTGCAGATACCTTCGTAAAAGCACATGCAGGCGCTATCAAAGTGGAGACGCGAAAATCGGACCTGTTCAAAGTCAGGCAAAAGGATAATGAGATGCTCAGGGAATTTGTATCTCGCTTTCAGATGGAATGGATGGACCTGCCACCGGTCACTAACGATTGGGCCGTACAAGCTTTCACTCAAGGGCTCAACGCTCGAAGTTCAACGGCTTCATAGCAACTTAAACAGAACTTGATTGAATATCCGGATGTCACATGGGTGGATATACACAACTGATATGTTATAACCCATATTTGTACGTGTTAGATTACACCGTAAGATAGTCTACCTTGGTTCGAGAAGAGAATTACCTTTGAGACAATAAGAGTTTAGTCCTATTGGTCCTAAACGATGCAAAGGTGTATAAGGGCGGTTAACAAGTATTAGAGGATAAACGAGTTAAGGATGTTGTAACTCGCGTTTTTGGGAAAATCGAGAGGTGGTTAACATCACCAAGAGGTCATATTTAAAGGTATTTGGATGATATGATATCCGTTTCATAAGTCTTGAAGTCAAAAGAGTTATGAAACAAAAGTCGACAAAAGTTGTCGCAACTTAGGTTCACAATTTTACTTAAACGTTAGGTCAAATATTTCTGCAATTTTCTCCAAATTTACAAGGAATTACGGGGTGATATACCTACCAAATTAAAGGTCTATGAGTCTAGTTTCCAATGCTTCAAACCGTTTGTCAATACGATCTCGGAGTATTGAGATAATTGCATTTCCGTAGAACTGCGCAGGCTGGTACGTGACAAGTAGGTGCATCACCTACTTGCCAAAATTAAGGGCTAAATTTTAAAAGCCCCAAGTCGGTCAAGAGAGGGCTTTAAAAGCTTCTAAATCCAGCTAATTCACTATTATTTCACAGCTTCAAAACCTAAAAGAACCCCTGCAACCCCTCCCCAAAATAATCCCACACAAACCCTAATGGATTTCTTCCCTCTTTCAAGTTCTAGTTGAAGGTAAACCCTAGAGTTTGAGGAACCAAAGCAAGGGCTGAGTTATCTAACAAGCAAGGTGAGTTTACTGCTCTATTTAATACATTTTTTCTACTGTTAATTCTTGGTAAGCCGTTCTATGTGTGTAAGAACTCACGGGACGGTGATCGGAAGCCGTGAGTTCGAGTTATTCACTTGTAGCGAACTGTTTTGTGAACTGTTTTGTGTTGCTGTAAAGCTGCGTGTTATACTACTGATTTGTGGAGTTTTGGATGAGGAAGGGTGTGGAGAAACACCATATATATTTAGGGTTGTGGCCTGATAGTTGTTCATAACATTTCCGGATCGTTTGACACGAGTATAGTGGCCATTGTACGTATGAAGTGATTGGTTTGTGCGTGGACTGTTTTGGGAGGCTCAATATGATTCTTATTGATGTTGTTTGGTTGTTTGGTGACTTTTTGGACTTGTGTGAAGTCATATATATAGGGGAGGTGCTGTCCGTTTTATTGCAAAATAGGTTACAGTCGGTACATAATAGTTACGACGCTTGAACGATAACGGTAGTGTCATTGCTCTTATTGTAGACTAAGAAGTCGTGGAAGTTTCATAGCTTGAGATTGGAAAGTATTGCAAGGTATGTGAGACTATCCTTTTCCTTCTTTTGCACGACTCTGACTGTACACAATGCAATGAACGAACCCCAAAGATACTCTACTCTTAGAAGGTAGCAGTACGTATATTGTTTCCCCTCTTATGGGATGATTGATATGTTATTATTTCACCATGGTAGTATGACTCTTATGAGTCCAGCATGCATTATCTATTTTACTCTACCGAGCCGCGCTATAGTCGGCCGGGTATGGCACCTATTGTGCAACTACACATATGTATATGTTTTCCTCTACTTAGTCGCGCTATAGTCGACAGCTATCTTACTCTACCGAGCTGCGCTATTGTCGGCCGGGTATGGCACCTATTGTGCAACCATTGATCAGTTGGGTATGATAATGAGGAGGCCCACAGAGGCATAT
>MCJB01000830.1:12020-22789 GCA_002018475.1 Nicotiana obtusifolia | reverse complement strand
TTTTTTTTTTTTTTTTTTTAAAAATTTTTAAAAATTACCGTTGGGCCCGGCCCAGGCCCACCTGGCGGTCCCGGGCCTGGCGGGCCTTTTGGCGCAGATCGGCCCGTCGCGGGCTTTTACCCGTTTGAGGCCCAGGACCGCTAGGGTCCGGACCACAGGCCCGTTAGGCCCGCGGTCCCGGGCCGTTCGTGGGCCAGGCCCACCGTGGGCCAGGCCCACCGTGGGCCACAGCCTTAATATGGGCTCATTTCACCTGTCATGTGTACTACATAAGATGCATTTATGAGATGGTTACATGTGCGATTACTATTAACCGGCAACCTGGTGTTTGCGTGGTAGCTTGCTCAATATTTAGAGCATAATTTTCAGATTTTCTATTCAAGACAGTTCATCCTGATAAGTTGGTTTACATCACAACTGGTTTAACAAAATGATTTATTGAGTGCCTCCACTGAATAGCTAAACTATTACTTCTGAGAACAAAGTTAACTATATCAGTTTGATATACGTTATATACGAAAGTATATTATATTCTCCTCTCACAAGTGGTTCAGGATTAGGAACCAAATAATTCCATCTTATTATTATTATTGATGTGCGGTTTATATTTTGATTAATACTATAACACACAAAGGTGAGTTTCCAAAGCAAGTTAGTTTTTCTAACATGAGGAGGAGACATGATAAATAATTGAGAAAACGTTACGTGAAATGAATTATTATTTGTACATCTAGATCCTCGAGTAAGATAATATGAACTTGAAGTTCGTAAAAAAATAATTCATCTGCAATATATTGTAAAATATGCTAGGTGCATTCGCTGACCCAAAGAAAGTAACTATATTCTTACTGCAAATGCTCCTATTAGAATAAGTCCTAGAAGGACAAAGTCTATGGTACGCTTAAAGCGTATAGACAAATCGGTTTCAAATAAAATTCTTGATAAAGAAGATGAGCAAATGATCAAAATGATCATAATAAGGAGGCAAGTGCTCGAGAAGATCACATGACATAACACTCCATAAAATCTAAGAAAAGGTTCAGGTACCTGAAAATATGAATGAAAAGATTTCTATGTTATGTCTTTATGAGAAAAAGGAGGTTGGAACCGCTATAAAATGTTCGTCGACTAAATCTATGATAACGCTAAATATATATATGAGGATCTAAAGTCTGGAGAAAGGATTCAAGTAGAATTAGTTTCACATGAAAGATATATAGTTTTGGACCTGCAGTTCAAGCACTTGAAAATATAAAGTCAATGGTGTGTGCAATTATGTCTAGCATGACATAAAAACTTGATATGCATATAAAGTCTATTTATATACAGTTTTTGGTCCAGCAGTACTACATACTAAGTGCAATTTGTGCACATATGTATCTTGCTATAACTATAAGCATGATAATGTGATAGCGAGAATTATTATCTCTATGGAGATATTGAAAAGGTCATTCCACGATATTATATGAAGACATTACGTATCTATCAAGAATGATAATTTCAAGGCGTAACATATTCATTCAAGTTAATATGGCTAATTTATTTATCAAATCTTTACCAACGATCTTTTGAAGATGGTGTACAAGATTGGAATGCGAAGGCTCAAAGATGTGAGTTGATTGTCTCATCAGGGGGAGTTAATACGCGTTGTACTCTCTTTCCTTATAGGGTTTTGTCCCACTTAATTTTTCTTGCAAGGTTTTTGACGAGGCAACCAAAATGCGTATTGTCAGATATGTGTACTCTTTTTTCTTTACTAGAATTTTTTCCCACTGGATTTATTTTAGTTAAGGTTTTAACGAGGCACATTATCTGTTGAATAGATATTCAATGAGGAGTATTATAAACTTAATAATATTTAAGGTGAATGTTTATATTTTAGAGAGATTTTAGGGTTTGTTACTTTGTGGTTAAGTCACTTTTTTCTTTTAAATAGAGGGGTTCTATTCCCTTGTAATTTATCCGAAATCAATAAAAATTCTCTCTCTACTTTTTTTTTTATAATACTTTCTTCTTCTTTTATTATTTTATAATAATATTCTCATTTTTAATTAAGTCATTTAATCGTAATAAATTAGTAGTATGATTTAATGTTAACAATCACGGACCCCTAACATTACACAATGCCAAACATGTCCTTAGATACCCCACCAACACCTTTGCTTAAAAGTTCGAAATTGCACACGGCTCTTTTCTACGTAGACCCCCACCTTTCCTAAACCGACAACCTATCTTGTCATAAACGACAATTCGTCTTTTTCTAACATTAATTAATTCCAACTTATTTGGCTAAGAGCAGTTCAGTTGTCATCCGCTCATTCGTCACATCTCAGATTTCCTCTGTCCCTATTTAGATAACATTCGCAAAGCTAAAACGAATCTCCATTATTGCAATTTTAGCGAGAGAAAGTTTCTAGAGAGAGAGTTTTTAGAGAACTAACTAACAACAATGGTGGCGGAGAGCTGGAGCGCGACGGCGAAGCAGTGCGACTCTTGCAAATCGACGGCGGCGACGGTGTTCTGCAAGGCGGACATGGCGTTCCTGTGCTTATCCTGCGACTCCAAAATCCACGCGGCGAACAAGCTCGCGTCGAGGCACGCGCGCGTGTGGGTATGCGAGGTGTGCGAGCACGCGCCGGCGAGCGTCACGTGCAAGGCGGACGCCGCCGCACTCTGTGTCACTTGCGACCAGGACATTCACTCGGTGAACCCTCTAGCTCGGCGCCACGAGCGTTTCCCCATAGTGCCATTCTATGATTCAGCCTCCACCAAATCTCGTGGTGCAGACGAAATTAATCCTCCGCATCCCGAGACCGCGGAAGAGGCGGAGGCGGAATCGTGGCTACTACAAACGCCGAATAATAATGCGCAAGGAATTGAGTATAAATCAGCGGAATATTTGTTTAGCGATGTGGATCCGTATGTGGAAATTGATATGATAACGGATCAGAAACCGCGTACTGATATTCAACTTCATGTTCAGGAGTATAAGGATGATTGTGTTGTGCCTCATGTACAGAACAAAAATGAGATCCATTTGCAAGGTCCAGTTGTTAATGGATACCCGACTTATGATATGGACTTCTCTGGATCTAAACCTTTCATGTACAACTTCAGTTCTCAATCCATTAGCCAAAGTGTATGTCTCTCTCCTCCTTTTCACCTTAATTCTATGCAGTACTGTACTCTAATCTTTTACACAATTAAATTACTGAAAATACCGTTAGATAGCTATTTATGATAAATATTGATTGGAAACTTGGGAAAAATTGATCTCAAACCATAATATAATATTACTCAAAGGAAAAAAAAACACAACATAATACTATAGAGTCCTAATGAAATGGCGGATATATATTAATGAAAATGACAAATGGTTTAGTATAACATTCATTTCTGACAGCTTAAGTAATTAATTAAGACTAAAAGTGAATAGTGAGACTTTAATTCTGCCGCCCTATTTAATAAGAGTCTATGTTTGGTGTGATCAGTATATTTGGCTTTATTGAAGAAAAGAAGAGGTGAAATCTTAACTACCAAACTACTATTATATATAGTGCACTTTCACGAGTGAATTAGTTAGTCGCGATTCTGGCAAGCCTTTTTGAGATTCCTTCTTCAATTTAGCTAGAATTTAAAGTTTATAAGTTTAAAATATCACTTAATTCACTTACTATTTGATCAGTTAATGGTTCGAAAATTAATATTTGTGCATAATCAATAGATTTATTACTACATATATAAAGTCCAAGCCAAAAGCTACTAGATTTTGGTAAATCCGTAGCTTATATGCTCCCCCTAACAACAACAACAATAACCACTACAAGTGAGGTCTGGGGAGGATAGGATGTACGCAGCCTTACTCCTACCCTGAAAGGGAAAAGATGCTGTTTCCGATAGACCCTCGGCTAAAAAAAATGAAAGAAGTCCGGATAGCCAGTAATAGCAAGATAAATAATTAGAAAACTAAATCGAAGATAGCAACAGAGAATATGAAAGAGGTACCGATAACAAGTAATAGCACGATAATATATTTTGAAAATTAAATTCAAGACAGCAAACGAGAATATTAACGAAGTACTGATAGCAAACTACGGAATTACCGATGACAAGTAATAGAATTGGTACATAAGAGAAGCAAAATTCACAAAATGTTTGAGAAGATGTATAGTTAAATTTTATTCATTGATTATTGCACTTTCAATGTATGAAAGTTAAACGATCGTATTATTTCTCGCATAAATGTCATGGCTATCTTAACAGGTCTCTTCATCATCTATGGAAGTAGGAGTTGTGCCTGACCATAACACAACGGCAGATGTATCAAACACATTTGTGAGGAACTCCTCCACTGATGGCCTACCAAATCCACTTTCAAACTTAGACAGAGAAGCAAGAGTGTTAAGGTACAGAGAGAAAAGGAAGAACAGAAAGTTCGAAAAGACGATACGATACGCTTCTAGAAAGGCCTATGCTGAAACTCGACCTAGAATCAAAGGCAGATTTGCCAAACGTACCGAGAACGAAGTTGACTCCCTCATTTCCTCCTCCGACGCTTCATACGGCGTCGTTCCATCGTTTTAGTAATTATGTAGTAGTAGTCAATTGATCAAGTGAAAAGAAAATGAAACAGAAAATTGTGTTTTTTCCATGTTGTTTTGGGCTGAGGAGGATCATAATTATGTGTACATATTAATTTTGTTGTGATTTTATGTTTGAATGGTAGAATTTCGCTTTCTGCCTTTTTCGTGTTTTGTAAGGTAATGAGCTTTTCTTTTTTGGAAGAAAATTAGCTCCACGGAATTACTAATTATGGTATGAAAAAACTTTGCATTTTGCTTTAATCTTTTAATTATTTGCTTATGGAAGATTTTGTAAATTAATCAGTAATAGATTAGTTGATTAACCATGTTAGCACTAATCTATTACTGATTAATTTTGTTGAACTAAATCATTTGCAAATGTTATAAAAATTAGTACTTTAAATTTTTTGATTATTGAAGCAAAAAATATATACACAAAATACAATCAATGCCCATGCCCGCAGTTTGAATACTCTCTGCATTCAATGTTGGAGAAAAAGGTCGCTGAGAAAGACACCTAAATTTAGAATGTACCAGAAGAGTAGCCTTAATGTATCGATCGGCATTTGAACATAAAAATTATAATTTTTGAAATAGTAGTGTTTGATGTTAAGTTGAAAAATACTATTAGGATTTGAAATGATAGTTGGACAAGCATTTCACTTAAAAAAATATAGCAGTTTTATGAGTGGGGAAAAAAATTTGAAAATTTTGAAATTGATTTTTGAAAAATTTCCAAAAACTTGCGGACAAACACATTTTTGAATTTTTTTTTTAAAAAAAGAAAATTTTTTATGGACAAACGGGGCCCAAATATGACTAAAATAGCGGAGAATTGATTTTGTAATCTATTATATATGCTATTTTATTTATATGATTTTTTTTTGAGATCAGTAAAAATAAAATAACACATGAGATATGTAAATTGACACATGAGATCATTATATGAGCATTTTTTTATTATTCAAATTGTAAGTTTGCAGAGAAGATCATTCTCTCAGAAAAGACAGTAGCTTTAGGCCGTTTAGTTTTTAAAAAGTTTTTCTCTTTTTGTGGATAGTTGTCTAACTGCGAATGTGTTAGCTTATGGAGATACGACTTTAACGAAAATTTGCTTAGCGTGTGTTTTCTTTTAACACGCTACACATAAATAAAAATAGTCATATTTTAATTTAAGAATATTATAATGCTGTCAAATGGGAACGTATTTTCAACACATTAGTGGCAAAAATAAAGGGTAGGTGAGACTGAAGCCCTCAAATCCAATTTTAGAAATCTAAAGTTTTTACTGTTAATTTTAAATAATCGTACTAACTTGTGTAAAGGATGTATTCACGCATGCAATGTTTTAGCTCGCGTGTATTTTAACTTAACTGTAGTTAGTTCACCTTGTAAGTGTAATTAGCTTATTAGTCTGTTAATTATACAGCTGCTCATGAGTTGGCATTAGTTAGTTGGTTAGAGTAAAAGTTAGTTATATAGAGTTGTAAAATGTAATTCTGATATAACTGAAGATGAAGATTTCATTTTTTGCTTTCTCTTCTCGAAATGCTTCTTCTCTTCTCCAAATTTGATATTTGTTTCAGCTCAATCATGGGAATTTAACATGGTATTAGAGCAATTGATCGAGTAATTCTAGGGAATTTTCGAGCAAATGAAGAAAAGTCGAGAGAATTCACTCAATTTTGTTTTCTAGATCCTAATTTTGTGCAATTGCAGTTTTTTTGGTACTTCGATTTGACGTAATTCATGGCGATTTCTAATGAATCAAGCAGTATTGTGAACAATGGAGCTACTACAGTCGGGGGATCCATAATTCTCGATCCCAATCACCCATTATATCTACATCCTTCCGATGGACCTGGATCCATGTCTATAGGGCTTGTGCTAACTAGAATGGAGAAGTACACTCTCTAGAGTCGTGCGATGAAGGTTGCTTTGTTAGGAAAAAAATAAATTGTGTCTAGTCGACAGATCGACTTTAAAGGAGGACTTTAGATCTGAGTTAGCACACCAATGGGATCGATGCAATGCGATTGTGACCTCATGATTAATGAGGAATTTTAATAAAGATCTGATAACTGAAGTAACTTTTCCCGTCTAATGCTAGTACAATGTGGGTTGCGTTCAAGGAATGCTTTGATAAAGTCAATGGATCGAGGCTATACTATCTGCACAAGGAGATTTTCACAATGACTCAAGGAGTTTCTTCTGTTTCTACATACTTTACCAAGCTCAGAGACCTATGGGCAGAGTATGATTCCATCTTGCCTCCACCTCCAGCTGCAGAGTATGTTGAACAGTTGGAATATCAACATCCATTATAATTTTTCATGGGATTAAGTGATAGCTTTGAACAAGCTAGAAGCAAAATCCTCTTAATGCCTACCTTGTCGTCTATCAACAAAGCTTATTTTATGGTAGTTCAAGATGAAAGCAGGCGCATGATCACTGGTAGCAATTATGGAAATGCGGGAAACATTGAGCCTACTGCTCTGTTTACTGCACAACAGGAAACAAACAAAGAAGGAATTATAGTTTTGAATGTGTCATTTGTCACCTAAAAGAGCATACTAGAAAAGACTACTATACACTAATAAAATGTGATTTTTGTAAAAAACAGTCACCTAAAGGAGGAGTGCTACAAGATTGTGGGTTATCCTCCAAATTTCAAGCCAAACAGAAAAGTGAACGCAGTTTTGCTAGAAGGATCAGGGCAGCAGTCTCAGACCCCACCAATGCCTAATCAACAGATGAGTAATGCAGCAGTTCCAGCCCACTTCTTCACACAAGATCAGTACAATCAACTTATATAACTGTTAAATAAGAACTATGTCGGAGATGCCAGTGCTCACATGGTAGGTAAATGCTTCCGTGGCAATGTAGAATTCTGTGAGAATATGCTACTTTGTAAATGGATTGTAGATACTGGTGCTACGAATCATATGACTGGTACTAAAGACTTATTACATAATGAACTATCAGTAGGAAACACAGGACACATTCAATTAGCTACTAGAGATTCAGCCACTATTTCACATATGGGGGAATGTCAACTCACATGAGGTGATACTCTTAAAGATATTCTTCGTATCCCAGCTTTCAAGTTCAATCTTTTGTCAGAGTCTAAGATGACAAAGGATTTGAGTGTCACATTCTTTCCACAATGTTGTATATTTCAGGACCTCTTCTCTGGGAAGGTGAAGATTGGTAAAGAGGAGGATGTATTATATGTGATGTCTTCATCAGTTGGAAGGAAAATGAATCGAGCCTTTGCAACAACTCATGGGACAGGTGTAGACTTATGGCATAAACGAACAGGACATGTCCCAATGCAGGTTCTTAGGAAAATTCCTAGCCTACTGAATAATACCAGTTTCTCTTGTAACAATCAATTGAATAAGTGTGAGATATGTCCACTAGCAAGGCAAACTAGAATACGATTTCTACTAAGTAAGAGTAGAAGGTTATCTAGTTTTGACTTGGTACACATGAATGTTTGGGGTCCTTATAAAGTTACTACTCATAATGGAATGAGATTTTTTCTTACTTTGGTGGATGATTACACTAGATGAACTTGGGTGTTTCTTATGAAACTAAAGTCTGATGTGGTCTTCTTACTCAAAAATTTTGTTGCTTTAGTCAAGACACAGTATGGTAAGCAAATTAAGGTGTTTAAATTAGATAATAGAGGAGAGTTTTTTAATCATTCTTGCAAGGATTTGTGTCAATTGCATGGCAATGTGCATCAAAGTTCTTGCCCATACACCCCTCAGTAAAATGGGGTGGTTGAAAGAAGACATAGGCATATACTTGAGACTGCCAGAGCTATCAGATTCCAGGGACACTTGCCTGTTAGGTACTGTGACCATTGTATTGACACAACTGTTTACATCATCAACATGATATCCTCCTCAATTCTTACAGGCAAATCCCCTTATGAAATGCTACATGAAAAACAACCTTCTATTTCACACTTGAGAGTGATAAGATGTCTGTGCTTTACAATAAACACAATCAAGCATAATAAGTTTAAGCCAAGGGTTGTGAGGTCTATTTTATTGGGGTATGCAGCACACCAGAAGGGTTACAGGCTGTTATACTTGGAGTACAGAGTTTTCTTCATTAGTAGAGATATAGTCTTTTATGAGGATGTGTTTCCTTTCCAATCACTGGACCTTAGTTTAGCAGACTTTTTTCTGGACTCTACTCATGTTCCTAGACAGGATTTTATCACAGATTCAGCTCCAATTGCAATACTGGTTCCGGACAAGGAACTTTGTACACAATCAGCATCATGCTCTTCCACTCTACCTGAGACTTCCCACTCCATAGATACTGCACCTACTACAATTCCTAATGGTGATTCTATGCCTATTGATTCCACTGTTGTTGATGCTCCAGCATTTAGCTGTGATCCACACATACATGGTTAGAAGATTAGGAAATCAGGGAGAGCGTCTAAACCTCCCATATGGATGCAGGTTATGTTCAGCTTACCAAGGGGAAGTCTGCTGGCTGTTGCAAACATCCTCTTTTTGAGGTACTTACCTATGATCACATTGCACCTAAATATCAAAGCTATCTTTCCCAATTTTCTATTGAAGTAGAACTAATGACTTATCAAGAGGCAGTTAAAGATAAGAGGTGGGAAGAAGATGTGTATGCAGAAATCAAGGCCTTAGAAGACAATAACACATGGGTTCTTGTTCCTCTATCTAAGGGAAAAAAAGCTATTGAATATAACTGTGTCTATAAGATCAAATACACGGCTTCTGGAGAAGTTGAAAGATTTAAAGCCACATGTATAGAAAAAGGGTACAATCAAAAAGAAGGTTAAGACTATCAAGAGACATTCTCACATGTGGTGAAAATGGTAACTGTCCGGAGTGTGCTTTCCATAGCAGCTTCAAGGCATTGGACCATCCATCAAATGGATGTGTACAATGCATTTTTGCAAGGTGATCTCTTTGAGGAGGTGTATATGAAGTTCCATAGGGGTTAAGTGATTCCACTGATAAGTCCTTAGTGTGCAAACTGCTTAGGTCACTCTATGGACTTAAGCTGGCTTCTAGATAGTGAAACAACAAATTGTTCACATCATTGCTGAATTCTGGTTTTACACAGAGCCACCTAGACTATTCCTTGTTCATCAAGCGAGTGGCAGGAAAGTTGGTGGTGGTTTTAGTGTATGTTGATGACCTGTTGATCACAGGAGATGATATGCTACTTATACAACAGACTAAGACCAAGGATGATCTACAATCCAGTTTTAAAATCAAAGACCTTGTGAGCTTAAATTTTTCTTGGGCATTAACTTTGCTAGGAGTGACAAGGGGATCTTGATGCACCAATGAAAGTATGCCTTGAAGTTGATCTCTGATCTGGGGTTAGCAGGGTCCAAACCGGTCCATTCTCTTATGGAGCATAACCTCAAATTAACTACCACTAAATTTGAGGATCATATAGCTTCTACTTGTGATTCTATACTGTCTGATCCTGGCCCCTATCAAACCTTGCTGGGGAAATTGCTCTACTTAACTATTACTCGTCTTGACATTTCATTTGTAGTGCAGTGTGTGAGCCAATTAATGCATAAAACCAAGACTTCCCAAATGGAGGCTGTTATGAGGGTCATGCGATATGTTAAGTTTAGTTCTGGTCTGGTATTTTATTGAGTGCTACCTGCTCAGATTCTCTCTCAGCCTTTTGTGATGCTGATTGGGCTGCTTGCCCCAACACACATAGGTCTTTCACAAGTATTGTCAAGTTTGGTAGCTCCTTGATTTCTTGGAAGTCCAAGAAGCAGTCAACTATCTCTCGCAGCTCAGTAGAGGCTGAGTATAGGAGTTTGGCCTCTACAGTAGCTTAGGTGATTGGATTCTTGGTATGTTTAAGGAGTTGGGTGTCCCTCATTCTTCTTTTGTTTCTATCTACTGTGATAGCAAATCAGCTATTCAAATTGCTGTGAACCCAGTGTTTCATAAACGCACGTAACATATTGATATTGACTGTCATTTAATTCGAGAAACAATACAACGGGGACTGATTAGTACCATCTATGTACCTACTGTAGAACATGAAGCTCACTTGCTAACCAAGGGACTTGGGCGATCTCAACATGATTATTTGGTGTCCAAGCCAGGACTGAAGAACATCTTCGGTAGTCCTAGCTTGGGGGGGGGG
>MCJB01000830.1:0-12000 GCA_002018475.1 Nicotiana obtusifolia | reverse complement strand
GCTTGGGGGGGGGGGGGTATAAAGGATGTGTCCACGCATGTAGTGCCTTAGCTCACGTGTTTTTTAACTTAACTATAGTTAGTTCACTTTGTAACTGTAGTTAGCGTAGTAGTCTGTTAACTGTACAGCTGTCCATGAGTTGGCACTAGTTAGTTGGTTAGAGTAAAACTTAGTTATATGGAGTTGTATAGTGTAATTCCAATAAAATTGAAGATGAAAATTTCATCCTCTGCTTTCTCTTCTCGAAATGCTTCTTCTCTTCTCCTTTGATATTTGTTTCAGCTCAATCGTGAGAACTTAACAACTTGTTAGTATTCATAGTAAAAAAAAATACTTACCATAGATCTCCTCCTCTTTTGCTCTCTTCACATTCTAATTCTCAAAATGGTGAAAATATTTCAGTGCTAAAATAAGATTTTATGACTTTTAAGGGTGTTTTTACATTTTCCTTAGACACAATAATTAGCAAAAGACTACTTTTTGTTTTTTTAATTTCACTTTTATTGTTGTGGACAGAAAATTCACTTTAGTCCACATCAGCATGACGTCAGAAGTCATACCCTCACACGGTCATTTCAACAAACTACACACTAAAAAGAACAGTAAAAAGAGAGAAAAATAAATTATAATAATCAAATCGTGGGTCCAACTTTAATATCAAAATCTGAAAGCTTATTGGCGGAATAGATTTTCTCATATCCTAAACCTACCAGTTGGACTTGCCAGTGAGATGGAGTACTAGTGTATATTTTATTCTTGTTAGTTGTTGGTAGGTAAGTTCTATTGCTTTGTTAGTGCATGACAATGAGAAAATATTGGAACGCGTAAGCTTTGTTTTGTGAGTCTGATTGCTGATTTCACAACGAATAGATAATTTGATAAGATAACAAGTCGACTATGCAACTGCGTTTTATCTAAATTATAGCCAGATTGTACCCTCATTTTTATGATATCCAAAATTCAATGTCCCAACTAACTCAATTGTGTGTATCCTCGTTATTCAAATTGTATCCTCATTTTACCCATGTAACATGTGCGTAAGCAGATGAAACATTGTCAGTTTAAATTGTATACATTAAATATGCAATAAATTATTTACACAAAGAGGGATCTTATCAGATAATTACAGATAAATATCATAATAAACGTTAGTTGCTAGTAATTTAGTGTAAATGATAACTAACCTACTATCATCGTTTAGAAGAGTTTTTCCTTCCTTCTACTTACAGTATCCTAGACTCTCCATAGTCGCCTTTCCCTCGTCCACCTAGAAGAAAATTACTTCAAGAAAAAAAAAGGTTCATTGTAGAGTAACATTTCAAAGTTAGGTCAAAGATTATATAATTGTAGTGGTTGAGATAAAATATGAACAAATAATCACATGTCAGTTCTGATGTTATACTTTATTTCAATTTGCGATTCTATAATTTAGGAAGGTGAATTCATAGTATTCTGAGTTTCAATTTAGTAGGCAAGTGGAATAAGTTACATTTAAATTTCAACTTAGTATGTTCAATGATCTTTCTAGTTCGAGTTTTCTCTAGTATAGTTTAAAAAGGCAATTCGGTGCACTAAACTCTTACTATGCGCAAGGTATAGCGAAGGTCGGACCACAAAGGCCTATTGTATGCAGTCTTATCTTACATTTCTATAAGAGGCTATTTCTACGGCTCGAACACGTGACCTCCTAGTCACAAACAACTTGACCAGTTACGCCAAAGTCACCTTCTTCTCAAGTATAATTAGTAATGTGAAATTTGAAAGCATATACCAATACAAATATAACAGTCCATATAAAATTGAAAATTTATATTGATTCCGAGCTAAAAAAGCCTACAGGTAAATTAGTGACGAGGAACTTAAAAATTTTGATAGTTCAAGAGTAGTGAAGTTCAACTTTGGCTTCGAAGTTTTTCTGTTTCTTTATTCTTGCCTAATTTTCTAAAGTTCTTGCTTAGTGAAAAGGACAAAAATCCCTTTTGAGAAAAATTGATTAATATGTAAGGGCAATATTTAGAGCAAAGTAAAACATCAAAAGCACTTAAAAAATGGAGACCTCAAAATAATAGTTTAGTAAATATAACCATGAATTCACAAACACCATATGGTATGCATTCTGTATTTCTGAAGAAGATCTCAAGTATAAATTAACAGACAGTATCGTTTCCATTGCAGATTACAAAAATGCTTACCCTCTTATGAACTAATTAATTCAACGATAGACCATCACAAATGAAAATAGCTCCTTGTAACAAACTATATATATATACCTCTGTTGCTGAAATCTAAGCCTTGCCAACAAACTCCACGTCGAACAATAGAACTGAATTTGGAGGAATAATGCATGTACCTAAACCACCAATACGAGGTAGTTAGCGCAAATTTAAACCTACCAGAACTCCATCCATCCATCCCATTCTATGTGGCACACTTTTCCATTTTTATCTGTCCCAAGACAACTATATCCGGACGCGGCTCAAGAATATTGGCCTAAAGCTAAATTTTATTAAGTAACTTTAAACTTAAAAAAAAAAAATATTGAATAACCTAATTCATGCTTTATAATTTATAGTTGCCATAGTAGAATTCTGATAAAATAACAAAGGCAGTATTACTACTATAAGGAAAAATAGAAAAAATTAATTTCAAATTTAAAGTAAAAATTAGTAGAAATTGATAACTTGACATCAGAATAAAATTTTATTTTTTGAAGGCAAATTACCATAAAATGAACCTATTATTAATTTTGAAAATGGAGCCTTAAAATTTTGGGGGCCTAAAGCCATTGCTTTACTGGCTTTGCCCTTGAGCCAGCTCTGCAACTATCACATTTATATATTAGAAAACTATTTAATCTTATCATTCTCATTTTACCCTCAATGAAATGACTTGTTCTGTTCAGCTTAATATAGAAATTTATTTTTTTACGAGGAGAGATAACATAAAAGAACATGCGGAACAAAATTGGTACTTTGGATATTTAACTTATGTGTCAAACGTCTTCCTTTGTTTCTTGAACTCCGTGCCAATTCATAAGGCCGCCACATAAAATGGGACAAGGGGAGTATGCAACAGGCATTGTATGCTGAACTTGCTTACCTCCTTTACAGCCAGCTCCTCTCATTCCATATCCAAGTTCTGGAGGAATCTTCAGTTTACGCTTTCCTCCTGAAAATTAAGTGATGAGAATAGTATTTACTTTTAAATATTTCAAAGTATTATGAAATTTGAACTATGAAATGTGCTCCTACCAGTTAACATTGGGGGAAAACCATCACCTCCTAGAATTCCCTGGTCCCAACCTTTAATAACCTATTAGAGGAAAGAAACAGCAAGAATGAGTCTATCATCTATTATAGAAATTTCCAAGAGCTGGCTGGTAGTACAGCTACATAAAAGTAACCAACCTCGCCAACACCAACGCGAAATGTAAGAGGCTTTCCACGGTTGTAGCTGCTATCGAAGACCTTCCCGTTTTCCAGCTTACCTACATAATGTGCCTGCACAACATGATCTATTAGTAATCTGATACAACTCACTATGGTACAAAGAAAAGTTAGCTATGAGTTCTGATGTCTAGTCTCACTATACCAGATCAATGAAGAACATCTTTCGACCATAAAATTTATATTTCAAGTTTTAGCTTTCACCCTTAGCTACCCTTATAAAGCTAGTATAACTTAAGTTTGGGTTCAATCTTTTGATTTTTATGAGTGAAAAATCACTAAAGGCCAGTTGACACATGGCTCCAAACTATGTTTATAATGAACTCCCCTCTACCCTTCACTTAAATAGCAGGCTTTTTTGTCCACAGCAAGACTCAAATCCATGACATGCGCCTAACCTATGCATCATAGTACTATCACTGAACCAATCTTTGCAATGTTGATAGCTAATATAACTACATAAAACTATCTTCTATCTAGCATTTTAAGTCTTAGATGAGATGATATGCACTATCAAACATGCTCGCATAAAACAGAGGAAGACGAGTAGGCTATTGAAGCTCTTATGTCAATGCCCATTGTCAAACCTAGGGGAAAATATGAGTTAAGAAAGCCTTTTTTCTTCTTATGTATGTCCATCTAATCCTTACACCAAAGAACCACCAAAAGAGGGAAAATCCTGAAATGAATCATAAATAAATTCTTATGACAAATTTTGAAACTCTGGCTTTCAAAAACTCTTAACTGAGAATAAGGAAATATTCTAAAATGCATAAAGAGGGCATGAGCACGGTTTAATTGTTCATGTGAAATGTTAAATTTGTATTGTTACTCCATATTTGAGTGTAATATAGTTTAAAAGATAGTAATACAACATATTTCTTTAAAAGATAATTTTAATACTCTGGCTTTCAAAAACTCTTAACTGAGAATAAGGAAATGTTTTAATGCATAAAGAGGGCATGAGCATCACATAATCTTAGTAATCCTATATGACTTGCAAAACTTTTCATCATCTTCTAGCTAAAAGTTTTATCCAAATAGTTCCACACTTCAAATCTTTCTCTTTTCAAATTTACAAATACATTAGAAATTTATTCCTCAGCTTTCCCTTTTTAGCTATCCCCCTTCCACTCCCATCAATGATCCGAATAGTATTTCAGTTCAAATTAAATGCTTAGACAACCCTTTTATAGATAGAGACGGAGTGAGGATTTGAAGTTTATGCGTTCTGAACTTACCATCGAACTAATAGCTCGTCTTAGTTATTTAATTTGCAATGAAATATTTATACATATTTAACGAATTTTCTAATACAAGTATAAGGTCGAAGCAAAAACTATCTAATATTAAGAAAAGAGAGGAAACAAAAAGAAAAATACTTCTACCAAGGCAAAACAACTTGACTAAACGTGCGTCTTTTACATACCTCGATCCATATTGTTTGTTCCAAACATTTAACGTTTTAGAAAATTCTATTTTGGAAGTTCACCTTTACCGATCCAATTGATGGAGCATTGTTAATCAAGTGAGACATTTAATAAGGTTCATAGGGTAAGTCTTTGTGAGAAAGGTAAACAAAAAAGATGAGCTAAAAGGGTAATTTGGACAAATACTCCTAAAAGACACACAAGATGAACTGGAAGTACTACATATAGCCTGTTTGGCCAAGCTTCTCCGTACCTAGAAGCATTTTTTTGTTAAAAAAGTATTTTTTTTTTTAAAGTTGAAGTGTTTGGCCAATCTTTTGGAAGAAAAAAGTGTTTTTGAGGAGGAGAAGCAGAAATAGAAGTAGTGCTCAACTTCTTCCCAAAAGCACTTTTGAGAAAAATACATTTAGAAACACTTTTTAAAATCTTGGCCACTAACTTGGTTTAAAATATGCTTCTCACTACAATTACTTTCAAGAAAAAACACTTCTCAAAATAAGCCAAACATACTATTAACTTGGTTTATGAATGCATAAATTTGTGGTCAATGCACCTTTTAGTTAAATTAACTTAGTTGGGAGTAAACACTAGGTTGAGTAACTTTTTTTGGCTCTAATCTAATAACTGTATTATACAAATTAAAAACAAATAGTGAAATCAAATAGCAGTTTAGAGAGAAAAACCTTAATTAACTGCCCTTTAACAGCTTCAGGGCCATAACCCACAACTTTATCACAATAAGACAGACCAGAAGGAGTAACAGTAAATTCACACCCAGTAGCTGTAGCTTCTTCTTCAGCAACCGCTTCAATATTTGATTGAGGCTGCAAAAGTGCCTCAAGAAAAGTTGCAGCAAAACTTAACCCAAGTGTACTGAGTGCTTCTCTTCTTCTGAATAAACAAGGCAATTGACTTTTCTCTTTGAGTTTATTTAAAGTTTTAACATTTGAAAATGTGTCAGTTGTTGTTTGAGGATTTTTTTTACAGAGTAATGGAGATTTGAGTGTGTTATTGTGCTTCGTGGGAATGTATGTTCCAATGGAAAAGGGAACTGAATTCATTTCCACTGACTACAGAGTTTTTGAACGGATAAGAGAGAAGCTATGCAAAGGTGCGTGGGTTTTAGCCAAGTTTTGTAGTCTCTATTTGTTTAATATTTCCCTTTTCCCCTTTTCTATTTTTCTTTTAACTTTTTAATTATCTCGTTTGCTTAAATGATACACTTTTGTTTTAGTTTGTTCAATAAAATAACACTTTTATATTAGAAAATAATTCAGGTATAATAACGTTTTTGGTACCCGATTATTGATAAACTTTGATTTTAATTCTTGTGATATTTGATTAAGCGCATTAAACCTTTAATTAATTAAATTGGTGCATTTATAATTCTTCTACTTGCAATTTGTTTACCCTTAAATCCGGATAACAATTGAATTTGTTCGTAGTGCTAAGGATCCGTAAATCAATTTGATACAGTGTAAAATATAACGTAAATGATAAGCAAGAGAAAGTAGCCAAACCACCAATATCCAACAGCTGGTGACGAAATATAAGAAATAAGCAAGTGTTTTGATGAACAATAATAATGGTAACGAATAGCAGTAAAGTGTTTTTGTTTCTATCTCAAAAATATGTTTTTTACAGTGGGGGGGNGCGAATGCTCTTCTTATAGGTAGATGAAAGAGTCCTAAATAAAGTAAAAAACTAATTACAAAGCAAATTCCATTAATTACGGGGTTGAATATCCTAAGATGACGGCTCAACGTCTATAACGGTTGAGATAATTGCTCCTGGCGAAATATCCGAAATTGGTGAGATATACGGTTTGAATCTGATCTCTTGTTACGAGGCGTCCCTTGGCCGGCCGATATCGGTTGTCCCATTTCGGCCGCTCCAGCCTATGTATCCGGTTTGCTGATTTCAGACCGGGGCGGCCCGGCCTCATATTGTGCCTGGACCCGACCTCACTCGATTGCGTTCGACCCAATACAGATAGTCCCCTCGTTTATTGGAGAGTAAGGACAAAAAACGATATGAGTTACCAACCTTTGAACTTCTTGGCTAAGCGATCGATATCTCCACTAAACGTGACGCGAAAGCAAAGCTGTCAAAACAGCTTATCCCAAAAAGTTCCTATAGATGACGATATCGTTGTGATGCACACAACGGTCGATGCAGGAAATCATTACCTGCCTTTTCTGCAGAACCTTGTACCTTTTCATTGCATTTAATGCCGCTACCTCGTGCTTCGTGCCGCCGCTTTTTGGGAAAGTATAAATACTTCCTCCCCCTTTAGATCAGTATGTTTGTCTTCACGCTATTAATCACTTTGTCTCTTTTGATCTTCTTAACCAGAAAAGCCCTTAATCTTCTTCACCAAAAACTTCAAATTTTCTTAAACCTTTCTTGTTTCTTGCTTCCGCTATTCCAATGGCAAAAACTTCTAAGTCAGTTCCTCATAGGCAAAATTCCCCTGCCCAGTCCGTTGAAGAGACAGATCCCATCCGCACTGAAGAGCCCTCTATGGAGCCTCAATTGAAAGCCTTCATACCGGTGGGATGCTTTATAGGCTCTGACTTCAAGGTCGAGAAGGCATCCACGGTACCCGGTCGAGGTGAACCGGTTTCAAACTATATCAGTTCGATCACCTCGAAACACCTTGAGAGGGTGAAGGCTGAATGCCATTGGACTGATAAAGAGATAATAATACCTTCTCCCAATGAGGCCATTACTACACATGTGGAGGGGTACCTTAGTGTGTATACTTACCCGTTCACATTAGGACCCATAGACCCTCTGATTGTCGAGTTTTGTAGGAGATACCAGGTCACTTTAGCTCAAGTACACCCTTCCGTATGGCGTATAGTCTATCTTTTCCGTTTTTTCATAGATAAGGTCGAGGGGGAACACCCTTTTGCTCTCAACCATCTGCTTAGGTTATACAGTCCCCGAATGTTTCGAGGCGGGCTGATTAAGCTAGCTCGCCGGGCCAGTAAGGCCCCGTTCTCGAGCATTGACGAAGACAGGGATCGGGGCTGGATGAGCCGATTTGTTCGAATTAAAACTTCTAACCTGATCCCCTCCGATAACATGCCGTTCCCCGAGAAGTGGAACATGAAACGTAAGTGCTTACCTATCTGACTTTTTTCATTATTGTTTTTCAGCGTATGACTGATGTGTTATCGTGTGCAGCCGTTTCCCAGGCACCGGCCGCGATCGACGACCTAATGGACTGGGTCAGGAAAATCGTGGCCTAGAGGTCGTACTCCGAACGGGCCTAGAGGGAAATATCAAAAGGCCTTAGGGAGGCTAAGAACCATGGTAAGCTTCGTCTATACCCTTCTTTCCCAAAACAATCGGTGTCAAAACTTAACATTGAAAGTACGCTTTGCAGGTCTCTCGAAGGATGCCGAGTTGAGGTCGGCAGTTACCAGTGGGGCAGTTCCTCGCCCCCTTCCCGTGTCGGAGAAGGAAGGAGGAAAGAAAAGAAAAGGGCTCTCGACCATGCAGAGCCCGAAAAGAAGAAAGGTAGAAAGAAGATAGCGGCTCGTAATATCACGGCCCCCGATGCCCCTGCCGATCTGAGTGATGACTCCGAGGGGACAAAGAGCCCTGATCTTGACAAAATCCCTCGGGAAGTCCCCGAGCCTATTACGAAAGAAACCGGTGCCTCTTCAAAGGCAAATATTGAGACGGAAACAAGGGCCGAGGATCGGGCCAATGTGCAAGAGGCGGCACAGAGATCTTCGGATATTCCCGAGATGGTACATTCTCCCTCCTTCTCAGAGACAATCCGAGATGCCGGAACACGCACGCCGGGCAAGGTGCCGGTCACAGCAGGGATCTTCGAGGAATTTTTTGACGGGGTGCCATCGGCCAATACTTTTGGCCTTGAAATCCCCAGAAGGAGCCCCCCAGCCGAAACAAGCAGAACGTCGGCTAGTATTAAGCTATTAGATAAGTTCCCCGCACCGAGCTCGAACCCTGAGAGGAGTCGGGTGATAACCCTTGCTATCCCCGAGGATGCCCGAGCATTAGGCCCCCCGGTAGGCATAGCAAGCTACCTCCACAGCTTGGCAACCGAAGAGGACCGAGCTGCTATGAACGCTGTGGATTGGGCTTGCTTGTTTAACGAGTCTCAGCAAGCCTTGAACAAAGTAGGTTTTTCTGTCCACCTTAGATTATATTCAACACTTTGGTTCACATTCCCATACTGAAAGTCTCCTGCTTGAATTTTCCACAGTCATTGGTGCTTAATCACGAAGTGTTCCTTCGTATCAAAGAAGGAATGGCACTAGAGTGGGAACGACGTCAGCGGCTTGAAAATGAACTGGCGAATCTCCGGGCCGATCTGAACTCTGCAAGGAAAGAACGAGCCTCTTGATTTGACCGGTTGGGGCAGATGGACAGCCGGTTGGATCAACATCGGTCTGAGCTAAGTGAGGCAAAAGCTGAGGCGAGCAATTGGAGAATCAAGACCGATCTTCTAACTGCAGAGGCAGTGATCCTCCAAGGACAGGTCTCGGCGGCTCAGGAAACAATTGGAGCCCTGACTAAGGACAATGAATACCATCGGCTCCAAGTTGAATCATCCAACCAAGGCCGGGCGGCCCTGGCCAACCGACTTTAGGAGGCAAAGTTAGAAATTGCAGCTACGAAGGCCAAAGCTGATGGCTTGATAGCTCAGTATAGAGCTGATGCTGAAGTAGCTCACGAGCAGTCAAAGGCGCTGACCGAATATACTCAATGCCAAACTCGCCTTACCGTTCTCGAAGAGCTTCAGGCCCGTGGCTTTGATTTGTCTACTGATGTCGCTGAGGCATCGAGAATCGAGGATGAAATGAGAAGGAAAACATTTCCTGAAGAATACGAAGACGGCTCAGATTGACATTGTCTTGTTTTCCACAGCCTGAATGAAGTAACTATCCCCCTTTATATAATGATATTTATAAAATATATCTCAAGTTTGATCTTTGATTCTCATGTGTCAAAATATCCTGCCTTAGCTAGGATCATAAATCACGACCGACTAATTAGTAATTAGCTCGGCCTTATCCTCGTAGTAAGTTCAAAATACACTAACAACTGGTTAGGCCTTAGCCTTGTTCAAAGCGATAATTAGCTTGGCCTTGGCCTGGTTCGAACAAGGTATCATTTGTTCTGTTTTCAACCATTTAGCTTATAGGGATCGGGGTCATGCCTTAGCTAAATTTTGGACCCTTATCAAATAAGTTTAATTTTGTCTCGAAGTTCTGTTCTTTCGAGCTTCGATCGAATAAGAATTTTTAATTTGATCCGGCCTTGGCCGTGAATCGGGATTGCCAGGATCGGTCTTAATTCCCTTTGTGCTTTATTAGCTTTAATAAGGCCTTAGCCTGGTGTGCCGGTTTCGGAGTTCGCCTTGTTAGGTCTTATCCCTCCCCTTGTCTCGATGCACATCTTCCACTAATATCGATTACAGACAATGCGAAGATAATAAGAAAAGCCCTTAGGCTTGATAACACAGTGTAGGCATCAAATGACTTTATTAATATTTGTGTAATCGTACATCTTCAGTGGTCGGAGGCGAATTAGATCGTTCTATTCGGGTACGGCTCTTCTAGTCGTTTGACCCTTACATCAATTCCTAATGATCTTTATTTTGGCCTCTTGAACTTGGAGAACCTTGCCGTAAAACCCAAATTGGGACAAAATCGGTCGAAGGGAAAAAGAGTGCAGCGCGTGCTTTCAGCCTAAATGTTTGGTGTTTGTCTGATATCGAACTGTCCTGCATATGTTAGTATCGATAAACGAAGTAAAAAGAGAGTAAAAAAGGCAGAATACAATACCTTAGCAGTAGTATCTCTTCAAGTGGCCCACATTCCAGTTGCTCGTTAGCTGTTTGCCATCCAAAGTCCCTAGCTTGTAGGAGCCCTTCCCGGTGACCTTTAGTATAGTGTAGGGACCTTCCCAGTTCGGTCCCAATTTCCCTTCGTTAGGGTCTCGAGTATTGGGAGTGATTCTTCTGAGCACCAAGTCCTATGTTGAAGTGTCGAAGTCGAGCTCTCCGATTATAGTATGTCTCGATTCTCTGCTTTTGAGCCGCCATTCGAACTAAAGCAGCCTCCCTTCTCTCATCCAAGAGCTCTAGGCTAACGTTCATAGCCTCTTGGTTGGATTCCTCGGTCGCATGCTGAAATCTGATGCTCGGTTCGCCTACCTCGACCGGTATCAAAGCTTCGGCGCCGTACACTAAAGAAAACGAAGTAGCTCCGGTACTGGTTTTATCCGTCGTTCGATATGCCCACAGGATTTCGAGCAACATTTCCCTCCATCTTCCTTTGGCGTCGACTAGCCTTTTCTTCAGATTTTGAAGTATAGTCTTGTTGGTTGACTCTGCCTGACCGTTGCCGCTGGGATGGTAAGGAGTCGACAATATCCTTTTGATTTTATTGTCTTCGAAGAATTTGGTTACCTTGCTGCCGACGAACTGCTTTCCATTGTCGCATACGATCTCAGAGGGCATTCCGAATCAGCAGATGATGTGATCCCATATGAAGTCGATCACCTCTTTTTCTCTGACCTTCTCATAAGCCTGTGCTTTCACCCACTTAGAAAAATAGTCAGTCGTAAAAAGGATAAACTGGGTTTTACTTGGTGCTCGAGGGAGTGGTCCTACTATATCCATTCTCCACTTCATAAATGGCCACGACGATAAAACTGAATGCAGTGTTTCGGCCGGCTGGTGGATGATCGGTGCGTGTCTTTGACACCTATCGCACTTGCGCACGAACTCCTTTGCATCCTTCTCCATATCGATCCAGTAATAGCCGGCCCGGATTATCTTCCAAACTAGTGATTCGGAGCCTGAATGATTGCCACAAGCTCCTTCATGTATCTCTTTCAGGATATACTCGGTATCCCCGGGGCCGAGACATATGGCTAAGGGTCCTCCAAAGGTGTTTCTGTAAAGGGTCCCATCGCTGGCCAAACAAAATCGGGCCGCCTTCGTACGTAATGCTCTCGACTCTTTGGGGTCGTGCGGAACCTTTCCCGATTTGAGGTATTCTATGTACTTGTTCCTCCAATCCCACGTTAGACTTGTCGAGTTGACCTCGGCATGGCCTTCTTCCACCACCGATCTC
>MCJB01000829.1:22864-40185 GCA_002018475.1 Nicotiana obtusifolia | reverse complement strand
TTCATGCATTGAAGATTTGGAGGCATTACTTGTATGGTGTATCTTGTGAGGTGTTTACTGATCATCACAGCCTTCAGCATTTGTTCAAGCAAAAGGATCTTAATTTGAGGTAGCAGAGATGGTTGGAATTGCTCAAGGATTATGATATCACTATATTGTACCATCCGGGAAAGGCCAATGTGGTGGCCGATGCTTTGAGCCGAAAGGCAGTGAGTATGGGGAGTTTGGCATATATTCCAGTTGGGGAGAGACCCCTTGCAGTTGATGTTCAGGCCTTGGCCAATCGGTTTGTGAGATTAGATATTTCGGAACCTAGTCGGGTGTTGGCTTGTGTTGTTTCTCGGTCTTCCTTATATGATCGCATTAGAGGGCGCCAGTATGATGATCCGCATTTGCTTGTCCTTAGGGACAGAATTCAGCATGATGATGCCAGAGATGTGACCACCGGTGATGATGGAGTGTTGAGGATGCAGGGTCGGATTTGTGTGCCCAATGTGGATGGGCTTCAGGAGTTGATTCTGGAGGAGGCCCATAGCTCGCGGTATTCCATTCATCCCGGTGCCGCGAAGATGTACCAGGACTTGAGACAGCACTATTGGTGGAGCAGAATAAAGAAAGATATTGTGGGATTTGTAGCTCGGTGTCTCAACTGTTAGCAGGTAAAATATGAGCATCAGAGATCGGGTGGCTTGCTTCAGCAGATGGTTATTCCCGAGTGGAAGTGGGAGTGGATCACTATAGACTTTGTTTTTGGACTTCCACGGACTTTGAAGAAATTCGATGCTATTTGGGTGATTGTGGATCAGCTGACCAAGTCCGCGCACTTCATTCATGTGTGTACTACCTATTCTTCAGAGCGGTTGGCAAGGATTTATATCCGGGAGATTGTTCGGCTGCATGGTGTCCCAGTTTCTATCATTTCAGATAGAGGTCCTCAGTTTACTTCGCAGTTTTGGAGAGCCATGCAGAGAAAGTTGGGTACTCGGGTGGAGTTGAGCACAGCTTTTCATCCTCAGACGGACGGGCAGTCTGAGCGTACTATTCAGATATTGGAGGACATGTTGCGTGCATGTGTTATTGATTTCGGAGGTTCATGGGATGAGTTTCTACCGCTTGCAGAGTTTGCTTATAACAACAGCTACTAGTCGAGTATTCAGATGGCTCCGTATGAGGCTTTGTATGGGAGGCGGTGTAGATCTCCAGTTGGTTGGTTCGAGCCCGGCGAGGCTAGGCTATTGGGGACTGATTTGGTTCAGGATGCTCTAGAGAAGGTGAAAGTGATTCAGGAAAGGCTTCGTACAGCGCAGTCGAGGCAAAAGAGTTATGCTGATAGGAAGGTTCGAGATGTGTCATACATGGTTGGTGAGAAGGTCTTGCTGAAGGTTTCGCCCATGAAGGGTGTTATGAGATTCGGGAAGAAAGGGAAATTGAGTCTTCGATTCATTGGGCTATTTAAGGTGCTTCGGAGGATTGGGGAGGTGGCTTATGGGCTTGCTTTGCCACCCAGCTTGTCGAGTGTGCACCCGGTATTTCATGTTTCTATGCTCCGGAAGTATATTGGGGATCCGTCTCATATTTTGGACTTCAGCACGGTTCAGTTGGATGATGATTTGACCTATGATGTGGAGCTAGTGGCTATTTTGGGTCGTTAGGTTCGGAAGTTGAGGTCAAAAGATATAGATTCAGTGAAAGTTCAGTGGAGAGGTCGGCCCGTGGAGGAGGCTACCTGGGAGACTAAGCGGGAGATGCGGAGCAGATATCCTCACCTATTTGAGGCTTCAAGTATGTTTCTTGACTCGTTCGAGGACGAACGTTTGTTTAGGTTGGGGAGGATGTGACGACCCGGCCAGTCGTCTCATGAGTTACCGCTCTATTTTCCCCATTTTTGCTTCATTATGCTACGTTATCCGTGTTTTATGTGATCGAGTTGAGTAGTTTGCGTTCGGAGTGGATTTGGTAAGAAATGCGACACTTGGTCTCTTTTAAGAAGGTTTAAGTTGGAAAAGTCAACCAGATGTTGACTTATGAGTTTGAGGGCTCGGATGTGAGTTCCGATGGTTCGGTTAGTTTCGGGAGGTGATTTATGACTTAGGAGCGTGATCGGAATTGGTTTTGGAGGTTCGGTGTAGAATAGGCTTGAATTGGTGGAGTTAGTATTTTGGCGATTTCCGGTTGTTAGGCGAGATTTTGATCCGAGGGTCGGAATGGAATTCTGAGAGTTGATGTAACTTCGTTATGTCATTTGGGATGTGTGTGCAAAATTTCATGTCATTCGGACGTGGTTTGGTTGGGTTTTTAATCAAAAGAGTAATTTAGAAGATTTTGAAATTCTTAGGCTTGAATCCGACGCGCATTTGGTGTTGTGATATTCTTTTGAGCGTTCCGAAGGTTGGAACAAGTTTAAATGATGTTATGGGATATGTTGGCATATTTGGTTGAGGTCCCAGTGTCCTCGGGTGAGTTTTGGGTGGTTAAACGGACTATTTCATCTTTGGAAAAATTGCAGATTTTTTTTTAGCTTCAGTTGTGCATCAAAAAATTTCTGGTGCGAGTAGTCCAATTTGGAAGCTCATATCTTGTAATCTATAAGGAATCCAAAAAATTTCAAAACATGAAAGTTGTAGCCCCTGTATTTTAGTTTCCATAAAGTTAAACCATTCATGATTTGGATATTCTATGAGAAAGTTATGATTGATCGAAATTGGCTGGTAGAGCAATTTTGACAGAATTTTCTAATGCAATTCAGAAGCTCATATCTCGGAATATATGAAGAGTTATATAGTGTACAACCTATCAAATGAAAGATCATCGAGTCTAGTCTAAATCTTCAAATCGTATATCATTTAGATATTTTCACAAGGGGTTATGAGCGTTTTAACAGAAGGTGTACAGCAAGAGAAAATGGTAAGAGGATGTACAACCTGCACAGCGCAAGGTACAGCTCGATGAAGCCTGGGCAGAATATTTTTAAGTCTTCTTGTCCGTGATTTTGGGTATATTTTCACCCATAGTTGCTCATTTTTAGAGGTTCTTGAAGGAAATTAACAAGGGATTCAAGGAGAACCGATTGGAGGTAAGAATTTCGGACCTAAAACTCGTTTATATTGTGAAATCCACCTAAAAAATCATTGAAGTCTTGCTAAAAATGGAAGAAATAGGGCTTGAGATTTTGAAATTCTAATTGGGTATTTGGAGGATCATTCGGGGTCGGATTTGAGAACTTTTGATATGTATAAACTCGTTGGGAGATAAGGAACCCGTTGATGTGAAAATTTTTGAGCTTCGAGAAGTGGGCCCGGGGCTCGGGTTTTGCTAATTTCGGAATTTTGGGTATTTTTCGATTTCTTTCGCTTGGGCTTTGTCCCCTCAGCATATTGTGACATATTCGTTCTGATTTTGGATAGATTCGACGCGCGTGGAGACCAATTCGAGGGGCAAAGGCGTCGCGGGCTAGGGATTTAGCCGATTCGAGGTCAGTAGTGATTGTAAATGATGTTCTGAGGGTCCGGATAGTACATCGTAGTGCTATATTGAGGTGATATAAGCGCTCGATGATGAGTGTGGGATCATTTACTACTGGGGATTGTGACTTGGTCCGTCCCGATTGATGATTTGTTTACCGCGTATTTGACTGAAACTTATTTTGTTATCATCATGATTTGTGCTGATTGCCATATTTGGGCTTCGTGCCAATTATTTGAACCCTTCGGGGATTTTTATCACTATTTTCTCACTATTTTGACTTATTACTTGAACTCAGTCACGTTATTTTTCACCGTTTTACTACTCAGCCACTTTTACTCAATTTTTTTAGACTTAAATAATATTTTAATGATGTTTTTGGGCTGAGAACTACTGTTTTACTATGCCCGAGGGGCTTGTGATGATTTTTTGACTGAGTGCGGCCGAAGGCCAGATGTGAGGATATACTGAGTGATATGAGGCCGAGGGCCTGAGATACTTTATATGCCACGAGGTGGCTTGTGACTGATATGAGGCCGAGGGCCTGAGATAATTTATATGCCACAAGGTGGCTTGTGACTGATATGAGGCCAAAGGCCTAGATTTGATGCCACGAGGTGGCTTGATATTGCGCTTGGGCCGTGAGGGGCCCCTCCCGGAGTCTGTACACCCCCACTGCGCGGGTACCCATTGTGATGTGAGATATAGCCCGAGGGGCTGATATTGTACTATAAGATAGCCCGAGAGGCTGATACTGTTCTATGTGATAGCCCGAGGGGCTGGTATTGTTCTGAGATTTGAGCCCGAGGGGCTGGTACTGTTCTGCGATATTGCCCGAGGGGCGGATTTATTGATACTGAGCCCGAGGGGCGACCTTCTATCTTTTTTTTACTTCACATTATTCACCTGAAAAAATTAGAATTTTTACCTGTTAAAAGGAGATTTTACTTGATTTCTCACTGATTTACTGTTTTCAAATGATGTTTTATTGCTTCATTATAGAATGCCTTGTGCTTTACGTGCTTTCTTACTTTCAGTCGTTATTTATATTTATTACTCACTGGGTCAGAGTACTCACTTTACTCCCTGCACCATGTGTGCAGATTCAGGCATTGTTGGTTCCACTCCAGAGTGTTGACTCCTCCCGTCCAGGCGGTGATTCAGAGACTACGAGGTAGCTGTTAGCGTCCGCAGCCCCGTATCTCCCTTATCTTATTGTTTCTATGTTCTTTAAACAGTTGTGCCAGATATTGTATTTGGTAGATTTGTATCAGGATCCATAGTTGCTCATGACGTGTGACACCCCAATTTGGGCTGTGTCGGGATGGTTTCTATTATGGTTAGCTATATTTTCGTGAATTATTGCTATTAAATCATGCTTATATTATTTTCATGTTAATTAACTTCTTAAAATGAGATTTTGGTTAAATTGGCTGGCCTTATCTTCACGAGAGGCGCCATCACGACCAGGTTTGGGGTTAGGGTCGTGACACACAAACAGGGAAGTCCATAACCAAGGAGCAATCAGCCATTCAACACCCCAATAACCATCTCGCTCGAATTTCGCCACAAGGCACAAACAAAAATGCATCTTATGAGCAATAACCAACATATGACAACCCGTTGTAGCATAGCAGAGTAACACATAGAACAAATCAGAACATGAACAAGCTTAACTCTAATCGAATGACACACCCCTCAACAATAGCCATGTTGAGTCAACAAATCTGACCCGGTGTAGAATACACATCCTCATTAGGCCTACTAATGGGCCCCAAAATCAACTCCAAAAATCTCCAAATAGATAAATAACCCTCCAAAAATCCAGTCCACAATAACCTTACCTTAACACATACTACCAGCTTGCTAACTTGGCCATATCTTCACAGCCTGCAACCATGAAACAATTTGCCCTTGAGACTCCTAGTCTCCAAATCAAGAGAATATAAAAATCTCCATATCTGATCCCGACTCGACCAATCAAATGACTAACACATCTCTCATGCACAATCATCTTACAAGAAATACTTCCATAATCCTTCCGTGCTACTTAGCAAAAACCATAACATCAGTAGTTGGTCAACTAGGCGATTGTCGTGATACTAATCAAGCATCCACAAATGAAAACACAGTGCGCCTTTCTGAAATGCACACTCATCTCAGGTGATGCCAAATAGTACCGACATTCTTCTAAAATTCATGGCCTTCCCTTCAATACTGAACTGCAACCCCGTACATGCAATCCTCAATCCAACATGGTGCATCGCATCTATCATGCTATCATATGAAAACAAGAGAATCTCAATATCAACTCTGAATCACAATCAAAATACATACTCAATCAGCCAGAAACCTTCCACTTGACTCTAATCCAAGAGAAAATCACAACACGCAACATACTCTTTCATGCGGGTGGAAGACATCCGTCTCAAGCAATGGTAGAAATCTTCGAGAACTCTTTGAAACGCATTAGCACAAGACCAAGCCATCAGAACTGAATCCCTCTAACTCAACCAAGTCTCGCAGGCCGCCAAACCTAAGAGTATTGCCACAAAACACCGGTAAATCCTCACCACATCATAAGAACCAAAGGACCAATCATATCAATTACCATGCTAATCCAATCTACCACAAAGCTGCTATTTCTCTATGTTCCTTCTGAATTGCCTTCAAGTTAACACTTCTCCTTGGCAGTACACTACGATCCTTAACCCAAAGCTCACTATAAGAGGTCCTAGCATGAAACCACGTCATCCTATAACCCGTAAGCCACTATATTCCCTCTTAAGCACCCCAATAGTACCACAACAGAGGTACCCACTCCAAAAAGACCTTCTATGAATCTGAAGATGTTTCTTTTAACCTGTAAACTGATGAACTGTAGAATCAATAATGATACGAAAATACCGTAAGTCTCGGCACCATCCAATGCAAATCTCATATCTTAGTCATATACAAATTTCTCAAATACCACATATAAATATGGAACCCACTAGAACCTTCTCGAGAGTCATCCACCCTATCCAAATCTCAAATGCACCGCCCAAACGAGCTGAACGACCTGTGCCCCATTAGCACACCAACACCCAAAGAAGTAACCCCACCTTAACACAACCGAGTGACACCATTTTCATAGAAAATTATATCCATCACGAATAACAAACCTAAACCATTCCTAGATTTCCATATATCTGTAAAGTTTAATATATCATGCATCCGAAAATGTTCTTGGTCAAGTCATCCTCAAAACCAACCTCTTCAAGTCATAACTGATCTAGAAACATGCCATAGGTCGAAACCATTACAATTCATAACAATACAATCTGATCATTGATAATAGACTGCCCCACTTGGCTCAAAGCCATAGAATATAACATCTGATAACCCACAATACCTTTACACCATAACAACCATGATCTCGAACCGTAATCCAGCCAAATCCTTCATGAACCCATGTAGCTCTAATGATAAAAATACCTTAAATCATTTGCTAAGCTCACATCTCGTGACAGTCAATCCAACTTCCTCAAGCAATCCAAACTCAAAAGCAACACATATAACCCACTGGTGGAAAGAAACTCTCCGCCGAAACATCATAAGGATCACACCTCCACAGACCACCCCGTATGAGATATCCCCACTACTTAGCCTCAAACTTTCATTTCACTATGTCGTCCATGGTCACAACAACTATGAAATCACTAAATAATCTTGAGTCTAAACTTGTCAACAAGACATAAGTATCTCCTTCATCCCACAAATGAATAACATGAAAGATCCCTCGACATGCTCATAGCTCGAAGTTGTACAACACATCAAGACAGAAATCAAGCACTCAATAGTCCTTTTCACATCTCAAGCAAACTCTTCTCGTCATATCCAAACCATCCGAACACATCCCACAGCCACATCATACTCATTATATATCCATCCAACCACTCACCTAGCCATAAATCTCAATCCTAGGGACACTACTAGACATATAATTCAAAAGCACATGCTTACACAACTGAAACTACCAAGCCCACGCTATGATCTAAACCTGGCCTCAAGTCCTCCAAGATGGCCCATCACCAAAATACAGAAAACACATCTCGCACCTCATCCATGGAATCGCAAACCGTCGATGCCTAGCTGACACCAAGCGCTCACATAACGTACGAGTGAGTGGAAGGAATTCAAAAAGATACGCTTTAGGCTGAATCAATGTCGCACGATAAGGAAAGAAGGATGGGAAGTTTATCCTAGATGCCCTGTAGCCTCTCAAAGATAGGTATGGACGTCACCATACCGATCCGTAAGACTCTACTAGACACTTGCTCGTGACTCGTAGAACCTATGAACCTAGAGCTCTGATACCAACTTGTCACGACCCAAAATCCAACTAGTCGTGATGGCACCTAACCCAACCCCCTAGGTAAGCCAAATACAGTTCAATACAACTCAAATGAGAATAATAGGAGCCAATGAGTAAAATTAACTGAATTTCTATACAAAAACCCAATGATTAGTAGTACAAATCATAAGCTTCTAAGACCTAGAATTTACAAAGTTGGTACGAAATAAATACATCATATGTTCGAAGTATACATAAACATATCTTCAAATCTAATGCTACCAAGTACAAGTGGCAACTATATTCGAAAAGCAGGTACATCTCCAACACCAACTCCCTCCATACACCGTAATATCAGCTCTAAGATCTGAACGCAAGTTGCAGAAGTGCAGTATGAGTTCAACCGACCCCATGTACTCAATACGTAACAAACCTAGCCTCACGTTGAAAGCAGTGACAAGCTTGGAAGATGGTCAGAGTCCAACATCGATAACCAATAACAACACAAGATATAATGATGATAATAACAGTAAATAACTCAAAGAATTATCATTTTGAGCTCATTCACGAATATAGGAAATTTGACATGCTTTACTATTTAACATTTAAAGCCCGAATCTTTCACCGAAACCACTAAAATATGAGCTTATGAGAGAACTTTGACTTTTTAAAACATTCAACATCAGAAAAGACATTTGATTTACCAACTAGCATGAGGAAAATACATCTCTATGCCTATATGTCAAGTATACATGCCAAGCAAATGATTTCATAGTGCTACCATCAAGCACACTCAAGGTACCTGGCTCAAAGACCCTCTTTATCAGACACACAATCACTCAGCATTGTACGAGTGCCAGACTCAAAAGCCCCTCCCCAAAGCACGTATATATAATACTATACATGTGCTCACTCCTGGTATGCCAGACTTCGGAGGGGTGAATCCTTCTCAAGCGCTAATCATAAGAAAATATGGCCTGTTGCGGCGTGCAACCTAATCCAAATAACAATAAAGCCAATATGGCTTATTACGGCGTGCAACCCGATCCAAATACAATCTGTTGCGGCATGCAACCCAATCCAATAATAACTCACAACTTGGCTCTATGGCCCACATCAGTCAATCACCTCTCACGTCTCAAAGGATCACAATCTAATAGAACTCAGCCCAAACAGTATCACATATGGAAAATAACGGCATGTGATAAATTAAACACGTAGTACACACAGACTGAGATATAAGATGCCAATGAGGAATCATGATTGAGTATATAATTAAAGTTAAAGCGAACAACTCAAATCAGCAAGAATTGCTCCATTATGTCTCAACAAAATAAGCACATAGCCTATACATGATTTCTAACATGAATAAGAGCTTGAATAATCAGGGGAGTAAATAAAACATGGATATAATAAAACAATATAGTAAAACAAGTCCAGTAATAGTCTAAAATTCACTTGAATCATGAATACCCCGGTGCACGCACGCACGCCTGTCACCTAGCATGTGCATCACCCCAACATGTCTCATATAGCATAGTTCCCAACGTTAATTACCCTCAAATCTAAGTTTAGATATATTACTTACCTCGAACAAGCCGAATCAAATATCGAGCAAGCCAAACAATACTCTAGAAATGCCATGCCGTGCGAATCCACCTCCAAATGGCTCGAAACTAGCCAAAAGCAACTCAAAAACATCAAAAATGACAATGGGAAAAATTCAAACGATAAAGGTCAAATCTTTAACCAAATACTCAAAGTCAACCAAAAGTCAAGCCGGGCCCACACCTCGGAACCTGACAAAATTCACAAATTCCCAACCCATTCAATTTTGAGTCCAACCATACTAATTTCACTCAAATCCGACTCTGAATTGATGTTCAAATCTCAAATATTCACTTTAAAAGTTTTAGACAAAACCACCCAATTTTCTCTTGTAGATTCATCAAATTAAATGCAAAAACCAAAGATTGAACTATGTAATATAATCAAATCCGAGTATAACACTTACCCCAATCCATGTGGTCAAAATCCTCTCCAAAATCGCCCAAATCCGAGCTCCCTAACTCAAAATGTGATAAAATAACTCGAAGGTCCAAAATAGAGTACTTATAGATCTGCACCAGGGATTCCCTTCACAATCGGGGGACCAGCTTCGTAATCGCGAAGAAGAAACCATGAAGACCTGCCCAACCTATCTCTACATTACGCGAACGTGTAACCACTTAGGCGAACGTGATGCTTAAGTCCCCAAAAGTTACGCGAACGCGATAAAGCAGTCGCGAACGTGAAGAGGAAAATCACCCAGCTCTAGATTTAGCCTACGCAATCACAGTTACATCTTCGCGATTGCGAAGAACAACTGAAACACCAGAGAACAGCAGAAACCAGCAGTACAAACATGGCCTAAATGGTCTGAAACCTATCCGAAACTCACCCAGGCCCCTGGGGACCCTGTCCAAACATACCAACAAGTTCCAAAATATAATACGGACCTACTCGAGGCATCAAATATCACATAACAACATCAAAACCACGAATTGCACCTCAAATCAAACTTAATGAACTTTTAAACTTTCAACTTTCAAAACTTGTGCCGAATCATATTTAATCAACTCGGAATGACCTTAAAATTTTCACACAAGTTCAAAATAACATAAGGAACATATTCCAACTTCCCGAACAACAATCTGAATCTGAAATCATCAAAGTTAACTGTCACTGCCCAAAATCAAACTAGTTGTGATGGCACCTAACCCTCAACCACTAGGTAAGCCAATTAGCAACCATCCAATTCAAATGAGATTTACTAAGAGAAGTAATGATAATAAACTGAACTTTTATACAAAACTCCCAATGACTGGTAGTACAAATCATGAGCTTCTAAGATTAGAGTTACAAAGCTGGTATGAAATAAATACATCACATGTTTGAAATTTACATAAACAAATTTTTATAAATCTAAAGCTACCGTGGACAAGAGGCAGCTACAACCGGAATGTATGTACATCTTTAATGCCAGCTCCCACCATACACAATAACATCAGCTCCAAAATCTGCATACAAGGTGCAAAAGTGTAGTATGAGTACAACCGACTCCATATACTTAATAAGTAACATACCTAACATTAGGTTGAAAGTAGTGACGAGCTTGTACAATGATCAGAGTCTAACACCAACAGCCAAGAACTACTCGTAACAATATAATGAAAATAGTACAAGTAATACTCAAGGATATGATGCTCAGCTCGTTCCCAGTTACGGAAAATACGCATGCTTCTCAGATATAACAATAAAACCCCAAATCTTTCACCGAAATCACCAACATATGAGTATATCAAAAAAAATAGTAATTTTTCCCAAAAACATTCAACAACAAATAAGATGTTTTATTATCAGATAGCATGAGGAAAGTACATCTCTGTGCCTACATGTCAATGTGCATGTGGAGTCATGAATGTCACAATACCGTACAGTATAAGGAAATGCATCTCTATTCCTACATGCCAAGTATGCATGGCATCAACTGTAATGCAACAAAGTGATAAAGCCATGTACTCATACTCTCAGAATATTCAACCTCACTCAGCACGCTCAATCATTCAGCACCTCCAATTTACTCAACACTCTCAATCACTCAGCAACTCCCAGTCACTCAGCACTCTCAATCACTTGACACTCGCACTCAGTAGGTACATGCGCTCACTACTGGTATGTCAGACTCTGGAGGGGCAGATCATACCCAAGCGTTAATATTAGCCAATCATGGCATGCTATGACGTGCAGCCCAATCCTATCATGAATCAATAAAGCATGTTGCGGAGTGTAGTCCGATCTCATAGATATCACTCAGTATCAGGCCCTCGGCCTCACTCAGTCATCATCGTCTCCAGTCTCTCAGCCTCACTAATCTCATGCCAATCAACCCAAACAATGATAACGTGATGTGACAACAAATGATAATAGAGACTGAGATATGATATGCAAATGAATGAGTATGACTGAGTATGTAATTGCAATTTAAGCAAATAACTCAACAGCAGAAATGACCTCAGTGGGTCCCAACTAGATAAGCCTATAGCTTAAACATGGTTTCTAACATGGATCACTGCTCAATTACTCTAGCACGTAGAAATTTCATGGATAGAAACAACATTAGGTCACTACACAGTACCATAGGATCAACCGAGTCATAATTCACATGGTGCACGCCCACACACCTGTCACCTAGCATGTGAGTCACCTTAAAACCAAACACATAACACGTATATTCAGGGGATCATACCCTCAGCAATAAGTTTAGAAGTGTTACTTACCTCGAACAAGTCAAATACAATGCCGAGCAAGCCAAACAATATATTAGAAACGCCATTCCGCGCGTACCGACCTCCAAACGGCTCAATACTAGCCAAAAGCAACTCTAGAACATCAAATAATGCTAAAGGAAACAAATTCAATCAATAAAGGTTGAATCTTTAATCAAAAGTCCAAAGTTAACTAAAATTTCAAACCGGGCCTCGCACCTCGGAACACGACAAAACTCAGAAAATCCGACAACGCATTCAATTACGAGTCCAACCATACTAGTTTCACTCAAATCCAACTCCAAATCGCTGTTCAAAACATAAAAATTCACTATATGAAACTTTAGACAAAAACCCTCAATTTCTCTTTAAAATTCATAATCCAAATGATAATATCGAAGATATATTCATGAAATATAATCAATATCGAGTATAGAATACCTACCCCAATCCATGTGGTGAAAATTACCTCCAAAATCGCGCAAATCCGAGGTCCCTAACTAAAAATATGCTAAATTGAACGAAACCCTCAACTTATAACTTCTACCCAGCTATTTTCGCATTTGCGAATAAATTCTCGCTTCTGCGAACTCACACGTGCATCCCAGCCTTCACTTCTGTGAACACGCCCAAACTCAGCATCCACTGCTTCTACTATCATCTCTCCGCTCCTAGCACATATAGAATCGCACTTGCGGTTGCGTAGATGAGCTCATGCAACCGCACCTGCGATCTTCATGCCCAGCCTCCTGCTTCTGCTCTTCCAATGAATAGTCCGCATCTACGGACTTGCATCTGCGTCCAAACCTCCATAGATGCGGAAACACCAGTACCAGCGCTTCTTCAGCAATGCAACATGAGATAAAATGATATGAACCACGTCCGAAACTCACCCGAGCCCCTCGGGACCCCGTCCAAACATGTCAACAAGTCCCAAAATATGACACGGACCTACTCGACGACTCAAATCACGCCTAACAACATCAAAATCGCGACTCGCACTTCGAATCGAACTTAATGAACTTTTGAATTATTAACTTTTAAAATTCGTGCCAAGCCATATCAAATCAACTCGGAATGAACTCAAATTCTGCACACAAGTCCCAAATTACATAATGAAGCTCTTCCGATTCCTTAAACCACAAGCCGAGCCCGATATCACCAAAGTCAACTCTCAGTCAAACTTAATGAACATTCCAAACTTTCAAATTTCCACCTTTCGCCAATGAGTGCCGAAACCTTCTAGAAGTAACTAAATGCAAATACGGGCACACGCCCAAGTCTAAAATCACCATCCACACCTAACGAAATAATTAAAATTTCGATCTGAGGTCAAATACTCAAAAGTCAAACTTGGTCCATTCTTCCAACTTAAAGCTTCAAACATGAAATTCAATCTTCAAAACTAATTCTGAAACACTTGAAAACCAAAACCGAAGATTCACACAAGTCATAATACATCATATGAAGCTACTCAAGACTTTAAACGGCTGAACGGAATGCAAATGCTCAAAACGACCAGTCGGTTCATTACATTAACTCCCGATCAAACTTTTGAACCTAGCAAGCTTTTGTATTGCCAACCTTTGCCAATTATGGCCAAAACCTTCTAGAAACATCCAAATGCAAATCCGGACAAATTACCATCTAAACGTGACGGAACCACAAAAACTCCAATCCAATGTCAAATACACAAAAGTCAACTTGGGTCAACTCTTCCAACTTAAAGTTTCTAAAATGAGAATCATTCTTCCAAATCAATTCAGAATCACTCGAAAATCAAAACTGACAATACACACAAGTCATAATATATCATACGAAGTTACTCATGCCCTTGAGACATCGAACATAATGCAAATGTTCAAAGCGACTGGTCGGGTCGTTATAGATACTTTAGACGGCAACACGATTATCCATCGTTAGTCGTAGCCAAGATGGATCTCGTTCTCATGTATAGATGGAATAATATACAGTATGAGCCTCCAAAAACATTTTCAAACTATTTTCAAAAAGATCTTTCCCAAAAACATTTCTAAAAATCATTTTTTTAAAAATATTTCACTTTATTTAGTTTGCTTTTATATTATATTATTTCACTAATCTTTGCTCTCTTATTTGCGAGGTACCCTTCCCGGAGCACTTTAAAGGAATGACACCCGGAAGATACTAATATATCCCTCGGCTCGCCCTACTTTGTACTTTCCGTTCTTGGATGTACTCAAAATGTAAGTACAGTGAAACCACCGATGGATATCATATATATTTATTTACTTGCTTGCTTTGATATTATCTATTTGCTACACTTAGGATGAATCGCATTTAGTTAAAAATTAATTTGATATGCAATATTATGCGTTAGACAATTCGCAAAGCTTGTATATATTTACTTAGATTGTAAAAAAATGTTTTTTTTACTTCCTTAATTATTTAGGATGAGTATGCGCCTAGTTAATTCAATTAGTCACATACATAAGAATAATAAAGCGCGTCATCTTTTTTCCAAAAATAAATAACTTTATCTTTTTTAACATTTAGGCTAGTTTGCTTTTCGAACCAATCTATTTGTAAATTATGCCTTAATTAACTCAAGGTTAAGTAGGTGTGGCTTGTAGAAAATCCTAATTGGGTTATTCTGCTTCTTAAGGTAGTAGGCCCTTGTAATCATTGCCCGAAATAATTGACATCTCAGGACCACAAATCTCAAAATTATCTTTAATTGCTCATTGTGTGACGATTTATTTTTTGTTATAAATATTTCCATATCATATTGGAAAGTAGCATATTATGTCATAAAGTATTTTCATACATTCTACATTATACCGTATTTATTCTTTATTCATTAAGTTAATTCTTTATTCATTAAATCAACTATTTTTACCGTATTCATTATACACTAAAATTATTCAAAAATCATTCCTTTTCCCGCTTTTGATCAATCATTTTGTAGACCTGTTTATATACATTCTAGTCTTTCACCTAAAATATTTAACCTTGATCATAAACCATTTACTTTCGAGATTATTCTTTTTAGCTCAAAGTTATTTGATTAGTTTTTTAATACTTTATTTGTTAATACATATTTTTTACATCTCATATAGTCATTAAAATATACTTCTCATATACTTTATTTATTCACTTTTTTCTATATTTTCTATTACACATAGATGCTCGTATTTTTACCATGTGATCATTCTTCATCCAAATTACTTTCACAAATTCTTTGTAAACAATAACTAGTCATTCTCTACATAACCCTTCACTTAGTTGATCAAGTCCATACGGAAATCATGCTTTGTGGATCTTGAGGTATATCTAACCCCATCCCCTTAAGATAACTTGAAACCTTATCTAGAAACTCAATAGTTTGCTAGACCATAATCGGAAGTTAACATAACATTGTTTTAGGTGTCCTCGTGTACCTTAAATACTAGGTGGCGACTCCAAACTCTAAATAACCTTGCAGAATCCTATATATTGTGCTTTATTTAAACCAATGTAAATATAAGGTAAAATACTCAAAATAAATCATATGAACCCACTGAAATCTCAAATTCCAGAGTGGAATGCTAGAACTCAAAACGAGCGATCGGGTCGTTACGGTATCAATCCTTGCAGTATACAGCTTTGTGTATGTAATGGAGGAATAACTTTATTTCAAACAAATTGAGTCCAAGCTTGAATGTCCTTTCCATTCTTTATCGATTCCTAACCAGCTTCGAGAATAAATGACTCACTACGATTCTTTTCTATCCCTCTGTCCTTTTGATGATATAGAATGGTTAAGTAGAGCTAGAATCTCCTTAATCCTTTTAGCAATATCATTTCCTTCTTCAAAAGTATTAGTAGAGGATCTTGCTCATTTTGAGGATGAAGATCTGCAAACAGGAGTTGATGTGAACGGCACTTAGAGTGCTTATTGTCCCAGCAAACTTGCTTTGCTCCTTGTAACTGGTCCAAGTCTTCCAAAGGTAACATCAATGATGCTTCTCACATCAACATAGAACTTGGAGTTCGCATCTTTAAAGCGTACCAATTTGGAGCGGATCTTGTTTGAAGTCATTCCAATTTTCTTGAACTTTGATGATCGAAAAGTTGAGATGAGAGGTAGAGAATGTCCCACTGGGCATGCCAAAATTTGTAGATAATATTGAGAAAATAATCAAGACTAAAAAATATTACAATAATCACTGGTATTTTATTTCAAATACTTTGAGTACTACAATCTCTATGAATCATTTGATTCTTCTTTTCTAAGATAAATTCAAGGACTTTTGAGCTTGATCTTGAATTTACGTTTGTTGCCACATATGATGATCTTGAATTCAACTAGCACAAACTGATAATTTGAACTCGTACTCCTTGAACATTGATTTGTTCTAATCTTTTAAGATTGAACTTGATTGCTCGAAGCTTGTAGAGAAATTTGCAATATTTGATCCATGAGTTCTCACTTGCTTCTTGTATTTTTATTTTCTTTTTTTAGTTATGAAAATCCCTATTTATAGTTGTGGGAGGGAAGAGTTGCGATAAGGACAAATTATTTTCCTTTAATTTGATTGGCTGACTTGAATCACCAACCAATCAGATTGAAACAGTGACAACGCCGTATTTGGCTGGCCAGAACCCTTTTAATTAACTTAGCATGCTTTGTCATTTTTGCATGTGGCATGATCCTATTGACCCTTCAATTTGACTTGGTATGTCACAATATTTGACACGTGGTACGAAACTAGGCCTTTGGGAAGATGATATCTTGGGCCTAATAATGTGGGGTCATTATTTGTAGTCCAATTAAATAGGCTAGCCCAACGAATATGTACTTATTTATTAAATCCATTTAATTTGACTTATATAATCAATTCAATTATATTATCTTATAATATTTATTTAGACTAATATATCTTGAATATTTAAATATAATCCAAGTTATGTTATGGATTAAATCCAAAATATTTTAGACGCTTACAACTACTTTTTCGAAATATTTAACTGGTACCCAGCCGTAAGAACACTCAGACGTCCGCTTCTTTTCCTTCATCTCTTTCGATTCTTTTCCTCTTTTTGTCCACTTCTTCTCCTTCTTTTTTACCTCCTCTTTCATATCTTTATTCTTCTTCTTCTTTTTAATATAGTTGTGCCTGAGCCACTGCTTCTACAAGGAAAAACTACAGTCACTATTTTTTGACTTTGAATACACACACGCGCATATATATATA
>MCJB01000829.1:0-22706 GCA_002018475.1 Nicotiana obtusifolia | reverse complement strand
TATATATATATATATAGTAAGATTTTAGAAATATAATCTATTGGCATATCTGACTTATGTTGAATTTTATATGTGTGGTGGTAATAAAGTTAACAAAGAATATCCAATCTCATAATAGGAAAAGGTTTGTTGTTTGCTATTTTCTCTCCTAAAAGGTACTATAAGGCATATTATACTTCTTCATGTAATTCACTATTTACTAATACGCAATCTTAAGCATATTACATCAAGATAAACAAGGTATATTGCCGGATAAGACAACTTGCAATGTAGAAAATGGTAATATATAGACAAATTAAGACAAACACCCCTTCCCAACCATCTGTTGGGCCTTCAAATATGAAATCACCCTGTTGGGAACATAATCCACAAGAACCTCTCCACTCGATCCTTGGCAACCCGAGCATCACCAACATCACGGTCTTAGCGTGAGAATCCAGAATAGCATGACGTGGAGACAACCAATCCATACTCAAGATCACTTCGAAATCAACCACACTAAGCAAGAAGAGATCAACTCTAGTCTCCAATCCCCCAATAGTCGCCACACATGACCGATACACACGGTCCAAAACAATGGTATCGCCCACCAGCGTAGATACATGAACAGGTGAGACTAAGGACTCACAGGGCATATCTAAATAACGAGTAAAAAAGTATGATACATAGGAATAAGTAGAACCAAGGTCAAATAATGGAAGCATCTCTGTGGCACACTGAAACAATACCTGTGATCACTGCATCTAAAGCAATAGCCTCTGAACTGGCAAAAATTGCATCGAATCGAGCCTGACCGCCACCTAATCGGCCTCCCCCTCTAGGGCGACCTCTAGCTGCTTGAGCCCCACCCCCAGCTGGCTGGGCGGGTGGTGAAGTAACTGGTACGGAAGTCGCCACCTGACCCCTCTGCTGAACTGGACCTCCAAAGCAATAAGGACATTGTCTCCACACATGCCCAAACTCCCCGCACTTGAAGCAACTCCCCGCTAGTGGTGGGGATTGAATCGGGCACCGAGAACCAGAATAACTGCTAGAAGGACCTGTCACAAATTAACCCAGAACAGATGGAGCACGGGATGAACTCTGAGCTAGGAGAGTACGGAGAGATGACTGAACCAGACTAGCACTATATGAACCATGGCTTGTTGATGCACTCCGATGAACCTGACGAGCCATTTGAGCGGGCCTATAAGGACGACCCCTGCTCTAGTAGGACTGCCCCCCAGAAGGAACACCACTGAAACCACCCGAACCATGGGGCCTCTTGGCCTCCCTCTCCTCACGCTCCTGACTATGGACCAACTCTAGCCGCCGAGCAATATCAACCACCTCGTTGAACCTACCAACTAAGGCATTCTCCCAAGTCATAACAAAACGCAACTGATAGATGAGGCCATCAATGAACCTCCTAATCCTCTCCCTCTTTGTGGGAATCAACCAGATCGTGTGACGGGCCAACACTGAAAATTTTATCTCGTTCTGGGTCGCAGACATGCCCTCCTGGTGTAGCTGCTCAAACTGCCTAAGCAACTCCTCCTTGCGGGTCGGTGGCACAAACTTCTCCAAGAAGAGAACGGAAAACTAATGCCATGAAAGTGGTGCAACATCAGTTGGCCTTCTCCACTCATAGGCCTCCCACAATCTAAAGGCTGCCCCCGTCAGCTGAAAAGTAGTAAGTGAGACTGCACTAGTCTCCAGAATACATGTTGTGCGAAGAATCTGCTGGCACCTATCCAAGAAGTCCTGAGCATCCTCAGACTCAGCCCCACTGAATGTTGGAGGCTTGAGCCTACCAAAACCTCTCTAGTCTCTTCTGCTCCTCATCACTCATAATGCGACCGACCCGGGCCTGAGAAACTACAATCTGCTGGGCTGGTAGTACCCTAGATGTCTGAAGTCCATGCATCACCTGCTCTAGAGTACGAGCGGCGGGAGTTTGAGCACCTCCCCTGGCCTGATAAGTGGCTGGCACGACAGGAATTGATACCGCCTGAGCAAGGCTAGTGCAAATAGTCAAGATCAAGGCTAGAGCCTGCTAAAGGCTTGGAATCACAATGCGCACAGCTGGTGCCTGATCTGGTCCCACCGGCTCAACCATATCTAGAATCTGCTCCTGAGCTGGACCAATTGGTGGATCTGCAGGTGCTGCTGTAGGAGTTGTACCTCGGCGCCTACTGCGGCCCTGGCCTCTCGTGGCCCTAGCTGGTGGTACTGATGGTCGTCCGCCCAGTCCAGTAGCATGTGTCCTCACCATCTGTGGGAGAATATAATAACAGAAGTTTAGTTTTCGGAATCAACAAATTCGCACGACAAGAACATAAGAAAGTGAAGTCTTCCTAATGGTTCGGAAACCTCTCGAAGATAAGTACAGACGTCTGGGTACCGATCCGCAAGACTCTACTAAACCTGCTCATGACTCGTGAGACCTATATAACCTAGGCTCTGATACCAACTTGTCACGACCCAAATCTCACATGTCGTGATGCCGCCTATCGCAATACTAGGCAAGCCGACAACCACAATAAACCATGCATTCTTTAAGTTTGAAAATATAATAAAAATAAGTTTAAGAGAAAAATCTCATAAATACAAATACAAAAAATACCGTGACTCAAATCCCCAAAATTCGAGTGTCACCCCTAGAACTCGGGGGAAGAGAAGCATCAAACCCCTAGGAGAAGTAGGCGGATCTGCTGTCGGCTTGGGATCCTAGCCTTCATCATTATCTTCTTCAAGTTCCTCCTCGGTTCCCGAGAACTCAGAACCGGAATAAGAAAAGTCAGTTGCATCGGGCTGAGCCGGGAGGCGTCTTCGAGCGGTTGACTCCAGCTCTCGAGCCTTGGCAATTTCCGCACCAATATCAATGATGCTTGTTTGTCCTCGTTCAAGGTTTTTCTCCTCATGCAATACATAGATTGTGTTTTTTCAATAATAAGGGTATCCGCTCGGTGCTGGAGTTCTTATTTAAGCCGCTCATCCTCGGTTGAAAGGTTATCCCCCTCGGATCTCGTGCCACAAAGACTAAGATCAAGATCACGGATAGTGGTTATATGAACCTTATTATGTTCGTGATCCTCTTATACCTATCCTCCATCTGGGCACACTTCTCCTCAGCAGCAGCGACCTTTGCGGTCTTGGAATTCGCGGCTGCCTCCAAATTATTTACTCACTCAATGGAGGCAATCTCACGCTCGGAAGCAGCAAGCACAACATTTTGGACCTCAAACCATTTATCCTTGGCGTCTTGAAACTGTACACTTAGCTGGGAGGCTTCTTGGCTGAGGACTATCACTTCCTGCTCGCTCTGCTGCAACCGCGCCTCCAACTTATTGTCTTTAGCAGCTTGTGCTTCCAGCACTGGGAGACGAGCATCAACTTGGCCCCTCTCAGCCAACAGTTGATCCCGCTCGGACTTAAGCTTTTTTTTATCGAGGATCAACTTCTGAAGGCCCTCGGAAGCAAGGAAGTTGGCCTGCGAAGCAAAAACCCAAGTTATAAATCCTATCAAAGCAAGTCAAGAAGAAATAAATAATAAAAGGAACAGTATAATACCGCTGCTACACTGTGCATGGCATTATTTAGCATACACTCCCCCGAAAGAGAGTGTATTTTCTTCTTGTCTTTCTCTTAAGTCAGCGGCTTCAGGTTATTGGCAAGTTCCCTCGGTCGGGACAACATATGGCACTTGGTAGATATCGAGAGGGAGACACTCTTCCTCCTCTAGGGATCAGCAGAAGGGGGCGAATAGTTGTGCCCCAAATTCCCATGGTCTAGGGACTAGGGTGGAGGAACATCCTCCTCCCGGGTATCTACAACCGGGGGGGTGATGCAGCGGTTGGTGGTGAAGAAGGTATGGCCGGCGTGGAAGGAGATGAAGCTGATGGTGTTATGGGATGAGAAGCAGCTGTAGTGGAAGCAGTGCTGGTTGTTCATTGCTTACGAACCATAGACGGAAGAGGCTCGGTACTCAGCCTCATAGTATCAGGAGCAGCAACTGGGACTGGAAAGGGACAATTGGCATTCTCCACCAAGTCAAACTCTCCCAGAGCACTTGGGCATTGTCCCCGGTTGGGGTTATACGCTCTTCAGATTGAGCATTCTATTGAGCTAATGAAGGTTGTTTTCTTCATTATAGGAGGCTTCCCATCATCACCAATCACTCCATTGGCTGCAGCTGGCTCGGGCGTGGCTTTCTTCACCTTTTTATTCTTGCCCTCGGCCGAGGAAGAATGTCGCATTTTTTGTTGCTAGCTCTCCGGCCGGGGACTCCAAGAGGAAGCGCTTGCAACGGAATCAAATCCAATGGCGCTTGTTCGAGTGAGAGCCTCCTTCAACAACCTCGTAGCCTCCGCAGGTTCAACCAAAACATCCTCCTCAGGGATGGTAACAGAGAGAGGTTAACCAATTTTCTTATGCATAAAAGTGAAATAAGGAACGAATCAGTCAACTTACCATGATTCTTGACTTTCTATACGTATTTTGGGGCCAGCTACTTCCGCTAGCGGGTCTCAGCGTGGTGATGTAATCTTCTGAACCCATCGTTCCAGGCCTTCAACGCTTGGTGATGTCCATCGAGTTGCTGAAATAATAAGAAGAGAAAGATCAGCAATGATATGAAACAATTTTTCAGAAAAAAGATAGACTTGAACTTACATGTACGAGTCCATGACTCAAGGAAAGATGGAGTTAAGGCTGGGATGATATTCCTAGTGGCAACAATGACAAACCGCTCCACCCATCCACGGTCGTTGTCGTCATCCATGCTGGTGAGCAAAGCATGGTGGCCACGTTTGCTGAAATTTATTGCTCCCTCACAGAAGATCTTGGGGGAGTAGAGTTTCATCATATGAGCCAAAACGAACTCATCCTGTGTTTCCTGGCACAGCCGCCGCAGACAGGCCATCGTTCGCCATAACGAAGGGCCCACCTGCGCCAAACAAACATGGTATCATTGGAACAGCTTCAAAATCACGGGGTCGAGTTCCCTGCTCAATGATAACGCACCCAAAGTGAATGGTTATGTATAAAATATACATGAAGCCCTTCTTAGTGAAGGTTACTTGCTCCACCAGTTCGGGAGCGATGATGTTCTGGGCCTAACAATCACAGTCCTCCTTCACAGCAGGAATGTTGGAAGGGCAGATGGAAGAAGGGTATATGCCAACAGCCCAAGTACGAGAACTGGAAGAAGGAAACTTTTCTTTGAAGTCCTTGGATGTGTTGAGTCTTTTGGGAATGATGGTGCTCACCGTAGGAGGGTCAGCATCAACGGTGATTCCTTTGTCTTTGTTCTCCTTCGGACCCCCACCGAAGAGAAAACCTGAGTTCTTGGAAGAAGAAGTCATGATCAACAGAAGGTGATAAGAGCTCATTGAAGAAGATGATGATTAAAGAAGAGTGGAAGCAGGAAAGAGTTGAATGCAAAGAAGTTAAGAGAGTTTATAGAACTGTAAAGTGTAAAAGAAGAAGAATGAGGCGTATGAGTAAAGGAATAGGCGACTAAAATCGTGGCAATGACTACCTCGAGAACCGGCAAAGATATTGCTAAATCGTGGAGTGACACGTGTTCGGGGAATTAAATGCGGAGAGACGTGCGTCTAATCAAGCGTCAGAAACTTTTCGGAAGGGATCAGAAAATTTCACGCCAAGAAAAATCTTCACTAGCTTCCCGATGACACAAAGATATGCCACTGGAAAGCAGGGGGACTATTTGTATAGGGTAACATCGGTCCACATTAAATACTCGAATGATAGAGTGACACGTGGAACCGGGGACAGACAGAAGATGAAGCGAGTGGAAACCAAGACCTAGGACAACATCTTTGTTTGGCATTGGGTAGATCCTGAAGGAACATTGCTAATGAAGGCAAACGAATATTTGCCACCAGATGACATTCAATGAAGAATATTCCTCTGTATTAAATACACAACCCGTTACAGAAATCTTTGGCATTCATAGCCTGCCGTTACATATTCATCGATGGTCCTCATTATTTTCATTTGGAGGGGCTTGATCCTAGGACCTTGTTCCCTAGGTATAGCTATAAATAGTGACTTTAACAACTATTGTAAGACAAGAATGTTCTGAAAAACTTATGCTACACTGTATTCCAAGCTAAATAACACTTTAGTTTATGTCTTATGATACTCTTATTTGCTGTCTTCGGAAGCCTTGCTCCTTGAACCAAGCAATCTGCTATTTTATCTCGATTTCAACGCCAAGTTTTGCATTTTATTTAATTTATTTATCATTTTGGGATCAAATCAATTCGCTTATCTATAAATCACGTTATAAATTTAATTGTACCGCTTTACGGGTAAACACCTTATATGATGACAAATACTATAACATATTTTGCCATTGTACGGGTAAGTTGTATAGCCGAGGAAATCTGGTCCTGCATAGCTGGTACAAAGTGTGTTGAACCTAGTAATGTAGCCTGCTGAATGTGACTGTCTTACCATGTTTTATGGCATTCCTTCTCTTCCAATGCTCTCACATTTATGATGATTGGAATTGCTCTATAGATGGCCTGCAGTTTTGGATTAGCATGTCTATTCCACCATATTATTATCACCTGATGCAGTGGCAATATCTAAACTTGCATATGAAGCAAATAGTCTCCATAGCTTTGGAGCTATAGGAGTGGTTAGAATATATGGGACATTGTTTCTTGTTGAGGTATGGAGCAGCACTAGCATTTAGAAGTGATACATATCCTCATCTTTGCAGGTTATCATCAGTTGCTAATTTCTTTTCCCATGCTCTCCGCATAAAGAAACTGATTTTGATAGTCAATCCCTTCACCCAAATATGTTAGAACAATTCACTCCTATTATCTCTATGCCTTATGAAAAAGTTTGAATTTATTCCGATTTTACGCGAATCTCCTTTTAGTTAACTAATTATTTGCAACATTAAAATTTAAAACAGACTTTTCAAGTGATTAAATTAAAAATTTATTTAGTTGATGACAATAAAAAAAATTTAATCCCAATCCATGTCGTAACAATATTTCAAATCCATTCAATTTGAATTGATATTTTTTCAATCACAATTACTGTGAAGAGACATCTAAAATAATCAGTCTTGGACAGTTTATTTAAGAAAATTGTTTACCTATAAAATGTATAGTTGAATTTATAGCGTGATTTATAGACAAGTGAGTCAATTTGATCTCAAAATAATAAATAAATTAAATAAAATGCAAAACTTATCGTCGTAATCGAGATAAGATAGCAGACAACTTGATTTTGGGAGCAAGGTTTCCGAAGGCACCAATATAATTATTGATAAAAAAAAAAAAAAAAGTATTGTTTAGCTTGGAATGATGTATAGCACAAGTTTATCAGAAATTTCGTATCTTACAATGGCTGTTGAAGTCACTGTTTATAACTATACCTAGAGAACAAGGTCCTAGGATCAAGCCCTTCTTAAATGAAAATAATGAGGGCCATTGATGAATATGCAACAGTAGGCTATGAATGCCAAAATTCTCTGTAAAGGATGCGTGTTTAATGCTGAGGAATATCCTTCATTGAATATTACCTGGTGGCAAATATTTGTTTGTTCCCGTTGATAATGTTCCCTTCGGGGTCTACCCGATACCAGCCGAAGTTGTTGTCCTCAGTCTTGGCTTTTACTCGCTTCGTCTTCCGTCTGTCCCCGGTTCTACCTGTCACTCTATTGTTTGAGTATTTAATGTAGACCGATTTTACCCTATACAGATAGTACCCCTACTTTCCAGTGGCACATTTTATGTCATCGGGAAGTTGGTGAAGATTTTTCTTGGCGGGAAATTTTCTGATCCCTTCCGAAAAGTTTCTGACGCTTGATTAGACGCACGTCTCTCCGCATTTAATTCCCCGAACATGTGTCACTCCACGATTTAGCAATATCTTCGCCGGTTCTCGAGTAATGATGGCCACGATTTTAGCCGCCTATTTCTTTACTTATACGCCTCATTCTTATTCTTTTACACTTACAAACTCTCTCAGCTTCTTTGCATTCAACTCTTTCCTGCATTCACTCTTCTTTAATCTTCTTCTTCAAAGAACTTTTATTACCTTCTGCTGATCATGGTTTCTTCTTCTAAGAACTCAGGTTTTCTCATCGATGGGGGTCCGAAGGAGAACAAAGACAAGGAAATCACCATTGATGCTGACCCTCCTACAGTGAGCACCATCATTCCCAAATGACTCAACACAGCCAAGGACTTTGAAGAGAAGTTTCCTTCTACAAGTTCTCGTACATGGGCTGTTGGCATATACCCTTTTTCCATCCGCCCTTGCAGCATTCCTACTGTGAAGGAGGATTGTGACTATCATGATATGAACATCATTGCTCCCGAACTGGTGTAGCGGGTAATCTTCCCCAAGAAGAGCTTCAAGTATGGTTATACATATCCATTTACTTTGGGTACGTTTTCTTTAAGCGGGGGAATTGATCCCGTGATTTTAGAGTTGTGCCACAAGTACTAGGTTTGCTTGGCATAGGTGGGCCCTTTTATATGGCGATCGGTGGCCTATCTACGGTGGTTGTTCCAAGAGACGAAGGAGGAGCTCACTTTGGCTCACGTGATGAATCTCTACTCCCCCAAGATTTTCCATGGGGGGGAGTAATAAATTTTAGCAAACGTGGCCACCATGCTTTGCTCACTAGCATGGATGACGATAACGACCGTGGATAGATGGAGGGATTTGTCATCGTTGCCACCACAGATACCATCCCGGCCACAACCCTATCTTCTCCTGAGTCCTGGACTCGTACACGTAAGTTCAAAGTTTATCTTTTTTTCTGAAAAAATGTTGTCTCACATCGTTGTTGATCCTTCTCTTTTTATTGTTTCAGTAACTCGGTGGACACTACCAAGAGTTGAAGGTTTGGACCGGTGGGTTGAGAAGATTCTAAACATCACCACCCCTGAAACCCGCCGGTGGAAAGAACTAGCCCCCAAATACGGGTGGAAGGCCAAAAACCATGGTAAGTTGACTCGTGAAATTGATTTTGTCCTCATCTCATTTTTGTGCATCAGAAAATTGCTTAATCTCTTTTTTCGTTGATTTCAGGTCTTTTGTAGGGCTCCGTTACCATCCCTGAGGAGGATGTTTTTGTTTATTTTGCGGAAGCTGCAAGATTACTGAAGGAGGCTTTCACCCGAATAGGAGCCATCGGATCCGCTTCCGATGCAAGCGTTTCCTCTCGAAGTTCCCGATCGGAGAGCAAGCAACAAAAAAGGCGGTGCTCTTCCTCGGTCAAGGGAAAAAATAAAAAGGTAAAGAAAGTCGTGCCCGAGCCAGCCGCAGTCACCGTGGTGATTGATGATGATGGAGAAGCTAGGGATGAAGGGGCTTCCCTGTAAAGGAGACAACGACCTTCATCAGCTGAACAAAAAACTCAATTTGAAGAGCTTATAACCCCAATCGGGGACGATGCCCAAGCACTCTAGGGAGAGTTTGACTTGGTGGAGAATGCCAATTCTCCCTTTCCAGTCCCAGCTATTCTCCCGGTACTTTGAGGCTGAATACCGGCCCTCTACTGTCTTCGGTTGGTGAGCAACCTACAACACTGCCTTTGCCGCAGCTGCTTCTCAACCCAGAACATCATCAGCTTCATCTCCTTCCACGATGGCCATACCTTCATCACCAGCAACTGCTACATCACCCCCACCTGTCGCAGACACCCGAGAGGTGGATGTCTCTCCTCCCCAGTCCCCGGACCATGGGAATTTGGGGCATAACTATTCGCCCCCTTCTGCAGATCCCTAGAGGAGGAGGAGTGTCTCCCTCTCGGTCTTTACCAAGTGCCATAGAGAATGGGGAAGAATGCATCATACAAGGTTAAGAATAGTTGTGGCATACTCGTATTCTTCAGGCATATTTTTCTTTATTTCCTCATACGTCATTCCATCACGTACACCAGCATTGATTTCATCAAGGGCTCGCCATTGTATCTGCAAAGGAGTGCGGGGGACATAATAAAACAGAATCACCTGAGGTTAATGTTGGGATGGAAAGACTCAAATGATAGCTAACTTTGGGGAATCCAACAATTGGACTAGCTGTCAAAACTGTTCTTTGCAGTGTGCTGGTCCATATCTAGGCCAACGAGAAAAAAAAAAGGAGAGTGTATGGGGTCAAACTCGATCGCTTGCATAGGAAATATTGGGTTCGAATGAATACGGCTGGTGTGGATTAGAACTACTGCTCGATAGGCCGAGGTCGAGACATCAAGGAACGAAGGTCGAGACCGGGCGTCATCGGAACGGAACTCGAAGCTATGATATCCATGACGAAATCATTGAGGTCGATTAGGGTAAAATGTCTTAGGGTAAATTTATCAGATTTGCGTAATAGAAGGACCAAAAATCCCGTGATACGTAAATATCTCGGCGAGAATCACGGCGGGAATCAGCAAAGACGTTGAAATCAGTAATTCAAGGGATATTTTACCTGGTAGATAGATTTTTACCTTGTATAGGAACCATTCCCCTCCCTATATAAAGGGGCAGTGTGATTGTAAAAGGATCCATGAGAAAAATAACAATCAATATACAAAAATACAGTCTGCTCTAATTATTTTCTTTATCCATTTGCTTCATATTTGTCTTAGAGAATTCTATCAAGGCCAAGCTATTCTAGATTTGTGCTTTGCTTTCTCTCTCAATTTACTTGCTGAATCTAGTCTTTATTTTTATTTAACCTTTATTTGTATCAAACCAAGTCACGTGTCCTTAAAACCACGTACAAATTCAATTGTTATCCGAAGCATAGGGTAAACAGTTTGGCGCCCACCGTGGGGCTAAGGATAATAGTGAGTATTTTTTATTTTAGGTTACAATACAACCATGTCACATTCACAATTTGTGCCCCTGTATGTCGATAACGAATTTGGCCACCAGGGTGAAAACAACAACGTAGCGCCCGATGGTGAAGTTTCAGTCGATGCCGATTCACAAATGGCGGTTGATGCAGATCGAACAACTGACCCGTCAAACAGTGTTCGTAGAGAACACCGATCAACAGCTCAGGGACCCCAAAACGACGAAGGGGATGAGATTAACCTCAGAATGATCTTCAACATGTTGCAAGCCTAGCAAGCGGCCATTGGTCAACTGCAAAATCGGAGTCAAATATCGAATAAGGTTGAGGTCGGCTCTTCTCGGGGAACCATTCCTAAAAATGAACCAATCGTAGAAGAACTGGACGAAGGCGGATCGAGGGCGAACTCCGGGATCATGAAGATGCTCGAGGAACTAACCAGACTGGTCGAGCCTGACGAAAAGAAGATCGAGGCCAATGATAAAAAGGTGGAGACATATAATTCGAGGGTGGATCAAATTCCAGGAGCACCCCCGCTATTGAAAGGCTTGGTTTCCAAGAAGTTTGTGTAGAAACCCTTCCTGTCAAGCGCCGCTCCAAAACCCATACCGAAGAAATTTCGCATGCCAGAAATTCCCAAATATAACGGGACAACCGATCCAAACGAGCACGTGACTGCATACACATGCGCCATAAAGGGAAACGACTTAGAGGACGACGAGATCGAGTCCGTTCTTTTAAAAAAGTTCGGAGAGACCTTGTCAAAGGGGGCCATGACTTGGTATCACAACGTGCCACCTAATTCCATCGACTCTTTTGCTATGCTTGCAGATACCTTCGTAAAAGCACATGCAGGCACTATCAAAGTGGAGACGCGGAAATCGGACCTGTTCAAAGTCAGGCAAAAGGATAATGAGATGCTCAGGGAATTTGTATCTCGCTTTCAGATGGAACGGATGGACCTGCCACCGGTTACTGACGATTGGGCCATACAAGCTTTCACTCAAGGGCTCAACGCTCTAAGTTCAACGGCTTCGCAGCAACTTAAACAGAACTTGATTGAATATCCGGCCGTCACATGGGCAGATATACACAACCGATACCAATCAAAGATCAGAGTCGAGGATGACCAGCTCGGAGCCCCTTCGGGATCTATTTACCCCATCAGAACTCATGATAGGGTTCGAAGGGATATTCATCGGGAACCGAGATTGAGCAAAGATCAACATCGACCATATCCTAGGGACAGGAAAGTCACTCCAGCAAGTCAGGACTCCCCGAGGTGCGAAAGAAGGAACAATCATAGTCGGAACAACCGAGGACCCATGATGAGAAACAACTTTGAGAGAATCATTGGTCATCGAGAAGCACCACGGCTATCGAAGTACAACTTCAATGTCGACGCGGCCACTCTCGTGTCGGCTATCGGTCGTATCAAGGACACTAAGTGGCCTCGACCGCTGCAATCGAACCCTGCCCAAAGAGACCCCAATTTTATATGCAAATATCATGGTACACACGGGCACTGGACTGAAGATTGTCGACAGTTAAGAGAAGAGGTGGCACGGTTGCTCGAAAATGGGCATCTTCGAGAATTTTTAAGCGACCGAGCCAAAAATCATTATGGTAACAAGAATAAGCAAGTGAACCAGGAGGAGCCATAGCACACAATTAATATGATCATCTGCGGAGTAGATGCGCCCCAAGGTCCGGTACTAAAACGCACTAAGATATCCATCACCCGGGAAAAGCGCACTTGGGATTATGCGATGGAGGGAATCTTACATTTCAGGGAAGAAGACGCAGAGGGAATTATGCAACCTCACAACGATGCGTTAGTGATATCGGTGCTTGTACACAGGACGAAGGTAAAATGCGTACTGGTCGATCCTGGTAGTTCGGCCAACATAATTCGATCATGGGTTATAGAACAACTCGGGCTGACAGATCGAATCGTCCCTACAGTCCGGTACTCAATGGATTTAACATGGCGTGCGAACGACCAAGGGCGAGATAACACTGCCGATAAACACTGCCGGTACAATTCGAGAGACAAAATTCTACGTAATCGATGGAGACATGAGGTACAACGCCATGTTCGGGAGACCATGGATCCACGATATGAGGGCAGTACCTTCGACACTACACTAAAGATTCTTTTCCTTTACCCAACATCGATTGCATGATCAATGCTGCCACTGGCCATGAGACCCTTAGCTTTCTCGATGCTTACTCTGGCTATAACCAAATACGAATGGACCCGGATGACCAGAAAAAGACGTCCTTCATCACTAAGTATGGTACATACTGTTATAACGTAATGCCATTCGGGTTAAAGAATGCAGGGGCCACTTATCAACGCCTAGTAAACCAAATGTTCGAAAAACAACTAGGAAAAACAATGGAGGTTTATATTGATGATTTGTTAGTTAAGTCCCTGCGAGCAGAGGACCATTTGAGTCATTTGCAGGAAACGTTCGACGTGCTGAGACGGTACAACATGAAGCTGAACCCGGAGAAATGCGCATTTGGTGTGGGCTCGGGCAAATTCCTCGCTTTCATGGTCTCGAATTGAGGAATAGAAATCAACCCCGAGAAGATCAAGTCTATCGAAGACATTATAATCATAGATAATGTAAAGGCCGTGCAAAAGCTGATAGGCCGGATAGCCGCTCTGGGCCGATTTATTTCGAGATCATTCGATAAGAATCACCGATTTTTCAACCTGTTGAAAAAGAAGAACAATTTTTCGTGGACTCCGGAGTGTCAACGCACGTTAAAACAACTTAAGAGGTACCTGTCTAGACCATCTTTGCTGCATACGCCAAAAATAAGAGAGGACTATACCTCTACCTTGCCGTCTCGGAAGTAACGGTAAGTGGGGTCCTAGTTCGAGAAGAACAAGGTACGCAGTTTTCTATTTATTACGTTAGCACAACATTAGGCTAGGTCGAAACTAGATACCCTCATTTAGAAAAATTGGCACTTGCTTTATTGAGTGCCTCCAGGAAACTAAAACCCTACTTCCAATGCCATCTCATATGCGTCGTAACGACCTACCCATTGAGAAACATAATGCATAAGCCCGAGCTATCCGGCCGATTGGCCAAGTGGGATATCGAAGTAAGCGGGTATGATATCGAGTATCGGCCCGGAACTGCTATTAAGTCTCAAGTACTGGCGGATTTCGTCGCCGATTTTGCGCCATCGCTAATACCCGAGGTCAAAATAGAATTAATGACCAAATCGGGGGCTCCTTCGGGAGTGTGGACCCTATTCACAGACGATGCCTCGAACGCGAAGGGATCGGGGCTTGGTATTGTGCTAAATCCCCCAACTGGGAATACGATTCGACAATCTATCAAGACTGTAAAATTAACTAACAACGAAACGGAGTATGAAGCTATGATTGCAGGTTTAGAACTAGCCAAAAGCCTGGAAGCGAAGATAATCGAAGCCAAGTGCGATTCCCTTCTTGTGGTGAATCAAGCTAACAGAACTTTCGAAGTCAGGGAAGGACGAATGTAGAGGTATTTGGACAAGCTTCAAGTCACGCTGCATAGGTTTAAAGAATGGACTTTGCAACACATACCTCGAGAGCAAAACAGTGAGGCCGATGCCCTCGCCAATTTGGGATCGTCGATCGAAGATGACGAGATCGAGTCCGAGAAGGTCGTACAGCTCTTGAGGTCGGTGGTGGAGGAAGCCATGCCGAAATCAATTCAACAAGTTTGACCTGGGATTGGAGGAATAAGTATATAGAGTATCTCAACTCCGGTAAGCTCCCCTCGGACCCAAAAGAATCAAGAACATCGCGCACAAAGGTGGCTCGGTTCTGTTTATCCGATGACGAAAACTTATTTAGGAGGACATTCGGTGGACCTCTCACGATATGTCTGGGACCGGGTGACACTGAATATATTTTGAGGGAAATACAAGAAGGCATATGCGGGAATCATTCTGGCGTCAAATCCCTGATCCGAAAAATAATCCGAGTCGGCTATTATTGGATCGATATGGAAAAAGACGCAAAGGAGTTCGTTCGCAAGTGTAACTAGTGCCAAAGACACGCACCAATGATCCATCAGCCCGGGGAGCGTTGCATTCGGTCTTGTCGCCGTGGCCATTCATGAAATGGGGAATAGACATCGTCGGCCCTCTCCCCTACACGCCAGGTAAGGCTTAATTCATTCTTTTTATGACTAACTATTTCTCCAAATGGGTTGAAGAGCAGGCATACGAGAAGGTTAGGGAAAAGGAAGTGATCGATTTCATCTGGGATCACATCGTATGTCGATTTGGGATGCCATCAGAGATCGTGTGCAATTATGGGAAGCAATTTATCGGTAGCAAAGTAACGAAGTTCTTCGAAGATAACAAGATCAAAAGGATCCTGTTGACACCCTATCACCCCAGCGGCAATGGACAAGCTGAATCGACCAACAAAACCATAATTTGAAATCTCAAAAAGAGGTTAACCGACACAGAGGGGGAGTGGAAAGAGATATTTCCTGAAGTCCTATGGGCGTATCGAACAACCGAGAAAACCAGCACCGGAGCCACCCCTTTCTCCCTGGTGTACGGTGCTGAAGCTTTGATACCGGTCGAAGTAGGCGAACCGAGTATCAGGTTCCGCTATGCAACCAAGGAATCGAATCGCGAGGATATGAATACCAATTTGGAATTATTGGATGAAAGAAGGGAAGCAGCCCTTGTTCGATTGGCCGCCCAAAAGCAAAAGATTGAAAGGTATTACAACAGGAGAACCCATCTTCGATATTTCAACATCAGAGACCTAGTGCTCAGAAAAATCACACCCAATACTCGAGACCTAAAAGAAGGGAAGTTAAGGCCGAACTGGGAAGGGCCTTAATCCATCATAAAGATCACCGGAAAAGGATCATACAAGCTTGGAACGATGGACGGCAAGCAGCTGCCAAATAATTGGAACATAAACCACTTGAAACGATACTATTGTTGAGGTATGATTTTTCGTTCTTTGTTTTTTTGTTTTATGTTACTAACACTAGCAGGTATCAAGTAAAGTAACCTCGAACCGGAGAGCATAGGACATTAGGACTGAAAGCACGCGTTGCACTCTTTTTTCCTTCGACCGGTTTTGTCCCAAATCGGATTTTACGGCAAGGTTTTTAATTAGGCAACCAGAAAACGTGCTAACTTAGATTTGAAGATCGGTCGCATATTGAAACAACAATGTTCGGTGTTAAACTTCGATCGACCTTAAATATCAGAAGACTGCTTAGCTACTTCAATTCAGGGGAACTTCTCGTAGATCATTAGGAATCGATGTAAGGGTCAAACGGTCAAAAGAACCGTACCCAAATAGATTGATCTTTCCCCTAAGCAAATTGTACAAGCACTTGAATTCTAATAAAAGTTCTTTGGCACCGATATCCTGTCTCCGAACCCAAGGGCCATTTCGATTTTCGTTGTTCGGTCAAAAACTAACATTGCTTAGAGTTTCATTTGAAAATAAAATTTTATCGAAGGGGAATAAGACCTACTAAGGCAAACCCCGATTTCTTAAGGGGCCAAGGCCGTATCGAGTTAATGAAACTCAAAGGGGAGTAAGACCTGTTAAGGCAAACCCCGATTTCCTAAAAGGCCAAGGCCGTATCGAGTTAATGAAACTCGAAGGGAAGAAAGACCTGTTAAGGCAAATCCCCATCTCTTAAAAAGCTAAGGCCGTATCGAGTTAAAGAAATTCGAAGGGGAGTAAGACCTATTGAGGCAGACCCCAGACCTTTTCGAGGCTAAGGCCCTACTAAATCGACCGAAGAGATGGAAAGTCTACTAAGGCATATCCTAAAATTGGCTAAGTCTAAACTAAGCCTAGAGAATAGAAATTTCACCAAGTTGAACCATCGGTTCTAGTACAAGGAATCGAAATAAATCAGCAAGGAATGGAAAGAAAAGAAGACCTTTATATATATATGAATAAAGTATGTTTACAGAAGTGGGGATTTCATTACAAAATATATATATACACACAAAAGAGGCGCTTTATTCGAAATTCTCGGAGTCTTCTTCTTCTTCTGGGAAGGCTTGTTTTCTGGCTTCGGCTTCGATCTTTTTGGCATCGTCGATATCGGTTGATAGATCGAAACCCCGAGCTTGTAATTCCTCAAGGATAGATAGGCGGGTTTGACACTTGGTATACTCGACCAAAATCTTCGATTGATCCTGAGCAGCCTCAGCATCGGCCCAGTATTGGGCCACTAATTCATCGGCCTCAGCCTTGGATACAGCAACCTCCGATTTAGCCGTTTGAAGCTCGTTGACCAAAATTTCACGATCCGAAGTGAGCGCGTTGACTTGGGATTAAAGTACATCGGTGCTCTTAGTCAGAGTCCTGATTTTCTCTTTTGCCTCCTACAATTGATTTTCCGATGAAACCATTTGAGCTTGGAGGGCCTCTTTTTCCGAAGTCAGCAGATCGGTCCTGATTCTCCATTCATTTATTTCTGCTTTGGCCTCACTTGCCTCGGATCGGAATCGGTTTATTTGGTCGATCTGTTGCCCCATCTGATCGATTAAGCCAAAATTTTCTCTACGCACAAAGTCTAGTTCGGCTTGAAGGGTCGACATCTCCCCTTCGAGCCGCTCACGACGCGCCATTTCTTCCCTTTGTCGAAAAAAAGCCTCATGATGAAGCACCGAGGCCTACAAGTACAAGAGAAAATATGACAGTTAGTCGAAGTTTGAAATTCAAAATGGCGAACACCAGACAAGGCTTATCAGAAACTTACCTTATTTAATGCTTGTTGAGCCTCATTGAACAAGCAAAGTACATCCACCTCGTCCATCGCGGCCTGATCTTCTTCGGTTACCAAACACTGAAGATAACTAGCCACCCCCACAGGCGCAGAAAGGGCCCTAGCATCTTCAGGAATGGCAAACTTTATTATCCGCTTCCGATCAGGATCTGAACTCAGAGCAGGAAATCTATCGACCAGCTTTGGACCGTAAAATGTCTTGCTCGTTCCGGTGGAGGGACTCTTCCTCGGCACTTCGAGCCCAAAAGTATCATCCGATTCCACGCCGTCGAAAAAACCTTGGAAAGGTCCTTCCGGTATAGGGCCTTTGCTCGTGAAGTGTCGTTTTGCGGCTCGGGCCTCGTTAAAAGTTGACTCCGAGAAAGAAGTGGAGTCCATTGTTTCTATGGGGCCCGAGATTCCCTGCGTCGCCTCTCTCGCATCGGCGGAAGCCCCAGTTCTCGCCCCCGTCTCCGGGCCCTCTCCTCGATGAGGATATGTTTCATCGGCCCCCTGCTCGGGGACTGCCCGAGATGGCTCGCTGCCTAAAAGTACAAGGTCTTCGTCTTCCTCGGACTCGTCTACCAATTGATAAGCTAAGTCCGAGATCTTGGGTTTGCGAGCTATTCTTTTCCTCGGCCTCTTCCTCTCGGGCCCAGAAGAACTGGGGACTTCTTTCCTCTTTATCTCCTTCTCCAGCTCTGAGGCAGGGGGATGACAGGGAATCTCTCTACTAGGGGATGCTGGCCTCATTTCAATGTCCTTCGATAGACCTGCAAACGAAGTGTGAAGTAAGTTATAAATCAACAGCATTATCGATAAAATAAGGCGTAGAATTTAAACGTTATCGGTCTCACCATGATTTTTTGCCTCCCATCGGCCCTTCGATATCTCGTGCCAAGAACGCTCCGAATAGGTCCTTTGAGATACCACCTTCTCGACCCATTCTTTCAAGTGCATAATCGCAGCCGGCGTTCGAGAAACAGCTACACCATGTGAAATCGGTTAGTGAGATAACAAAGGAAAAAACACCGGACAAATTAAAATAGGAGGATAGCACTTACGGTTCATATTCCACTTCTCTGGGAACGGCATGTCTTCGGCGGGAATCAGGTCCATGTTTTTATTCTAACAAATCGGCTCATCCAACCTCGATCCTTATCCTCGTCGATACTCGAGAAGGGGGCGTTGCTTGCCCAGCGAGCAAGTTTTATTAATCCCCCTCGGAATATTCGGGGACTGTATAGCCGTAAGAGATGATCGAGGGTGAAAGGGTGCCCATCGATCTTGCTTACAAAAAAGCGGAAGAGAATGACTATTTTCCAAACGGAGGGGTGAATCTGGCCCAGCATTACATCATACCTTTTACAAAAGGCGACGATGATAGGGTCCAAAGGACCCAACGTGAACGAGCAGGTGTAAACACTCAAGTAGCACTCCACGTGGGTGGTTATCGCCTCTTCCGGTGTAGGAACCACCACGCACTTACCAACCCAGTTACAATCTTCCTTCACCCTGTCGATGATTTTGTTCGTAATCGAACAAATATATCTAGTGACCGGTTCGCCCCGGCCCGAAACAGAAGAAGCCTTCTCTACCTTAAAATCGGAGCCGATTGAACACCCAACTGGTACGAACGCTTTTAAAGGGGGCTCGGTCGTAGTTTCCTCAACAACGACATGCTCAGGATCTTCGGCGGGTCGAGAAAAAGAGGGGTTTTGTTTCTGGGGAACAGATTTGGATGTCTTTGCCATTGTTGATAAAGAGTTGAAGAAGCTAGTAGATGCAGGGGTGAGACAAGAACAAAGGGGAGGATCACTTGTGAGCAAACTCAGAGAACTTGAAGAATATAATGTTCAAATAACGCAAACTTTGGGAGCTGAAGAAGAAGAGGGCTATTTATACCCTCTTAAAGGTGGCGATTCACGTCCCAAAACGAGGAAGCATTTATTAGCATTTGCAGGCATTGTAGAGCTTTGTCTTCAGTTGGTCTATGAAAAGACGTTTTCGATACTTACCACGTACGTCACAATGCCACCGCCATTTATCAATATGACGTTTTGTTTCTTTTGATGTGACGCCCCGAATTCTGTGTCACGTGCGCCATAAGTATGTCTCCATTTGACCTAATCTTAAAAGTGGTGGCTCATATCGTTTTTTATCATTACTCTCCAAAAAACAAGGGGACTATCTGTATCGGATCAAACTCGATCGCTTGCATAGGGAATATCGGGTTCGAATGAATACGGCTGGTGTCGATTAGAACTGCTGCTCGATAGGCCGAGGTCGAGACATCAAGGAACGAAGGTCGAGAGCGGGCGTCATCGGAACGGAACTCGAAGCCATGATATCCGAGACGAAATCATTGAGGTTGATTAGGGTAAAATGTCGGTAAATTTATCAAATTTGCGTAATGGAAGGACCAGAAATCCCGTGATACGTAAATATCTCGGCGGGAATCAGCAAAGACGTTGAAATCAGTAATTCAAGGGATTTTTTACCTTGTAGATAGATTTTTACCTTGTATAGGAACCATTCCCCTCCCTATATAAAGGGGCAGTGTGATTGTAAAAGGATCCATGAGAAAAACAACGATCAATATACAAAAATACAGTCTGCTCTAATTATTTTCTTTATCCATTTGCTTCATATTTGTCTATCTTAGAGAATTCTGTCAAGGCTAAGCTATTCTAGATTTGTGGTTTGCTTTCTCTCTTAATTTACTTGCTGAATTTAGTCTTTATTTTTATAAATTCAATTGTTATCCGAAGCATAGAATAAACAGAGAGCATATTATACAAATTCTCAAGCAACAGAATTAAATTTAAGCTATCTAGCAATTTTTTTGCAGAGTAGCACTACCAAGGTACCCTCAGGAACGTGATATTTTGTGCTGAGAGAGAACCACCCACCATATATACATATATCAAGGTGAAATGAAACTATGCTTTATCAATTGTTTTAATGTTTAGAATTACAAACATTCTCCCAGCCTCGCCTCTTATTGCAAGATGCCCCATAGTAAAAAAGTAGGGCAATCTCAGCTTTATACATTTCGATAAATTTATAGATCAAAATCAAAAAGAAAAAGAAAAACTTTATGCAATTAACCATCAATTGGTACAGCTTACAGAAGCAGCCTTTTCATTTTTCAGTCGTTTTTCAACAAATTTGGCAAGCTTCTTTGCATAGACCTCCCCAGCTTCACTGTTAGATTAGTTTGTCAGTGATATAAGCAAACATATCGAGATAGAAGAGTCTAAAGTTCATGACTTGACATGAAAGAATCAAACTGAGATTCGGAAGAGATTGAATGCATTAGTAAGAAACTTTCACCAATTTGCTAGAAACAGCAGGAAACGATCTCCAACAACTACCTAAACCTTCGAGGCCTGGAGGGAGTTGGGACTCTACACTTGATACACACGTAACTCCTTTAGTACCAATATAAATGAAAATTGAAAACGCCAATAAGAGTCTCCTATCCTATCTTAAACCTTAGTGTCAAACAAATGACTGATATCATCAGCCCATGAAATGCTTCGAAGTTTCACAATACCATGTATGAATGTATTGGGTAAAATACTTTTACACGATTTCGGGTCGGGGTTGACCCAACTAAAAAAAGTCGTAAAGGAGGCGTTATAAGACCAAACTAGTCCGGTACAGAGACAAGAAGTTGGGCTCGATAGTCGGAGCAACCGGGATGGAATGAATCGATGCGACCGATCGGGAAATGCTAAAGGACCGAAGACCGGTCTCGAACCGCATATCTCGCCTATCACCGGATATTTCGCCAGGAGCAATTATCTTAGCCGTTAGAACGCGATTTGGGGAGATTCTACCCCGGATTTTAGGGGATTTACCCTATAATCAGTTATTTACCTTGTTTATAATTCTGATTGTAGCCTATAAGAGGCAGTTTTTGGCTCATAGTTAAAGACACACGAGACATCAATAGAAAAACTCTCTATCTTCTTTGGTTATCTAATACAGTTATTGTTACTACTGCAAAAGGCTGATATTCTTTCACATTGTTCACCACAATTAACAGTTTCATCACTTTTCTCTTACATTTTAATTGTCTCGTCATATTATTATTATTTAGCATCAATTAGTTTACGGATCCTTAGCACTGCGAATAAATTCAATTGTTATCTAATTTTTAGGGTAAACAGTTTGGCGCCCACCGTGGGGCTAAGGATATTAGTAAACTTTTGTTACATCTTTTTTTTTCAAACACAATTTTACACTTGCTCTTTGCAGAAATTTCTGTTTTTCAGGTCACCAGGTAAAACATGGCACACTCACTTCCAACCAACAATGAACTCAACAATCAAGTTGGAGATGATGTCATACCCGAGCACGAAGGTCCAGTAGATGTCAACTCCCAAATGGCATTCGACGCCAACCAGGCGCCAGGCTCTTCACACAGCGTTCGGGGTGAAAATCGTTCAGGAATTCAGGAAAATGGAGAGGAAGTAATTAGCCTCAGAACGATTTTTGAGATGCTGCAAAATCAACAGGCAGCGATAGCGCAGTTACAAAATCGAGTTCAGAACCAGGTGGGAATGGGTAATGTCCCGCCACAGGCTGCGCCCGAACAAGGTGAATCGGCCTCAACACAACCAAATGAGGGCAGTTCGGAGGCTAACTCCGGAATTATCAAAATGCTCGAAGAATTAACCAAACGAGTTGAGGATAACAACAAGAAGGTCGAAACATACAACTCAAGAGTCGACCAAATACCGGGTGCTCCTCCAGTTCTGAAAGGCTTAGATGCCAAAAAGTTCGTGCAGAAGCCGTTCCCGTCTAGTGCTGCTCCGAAGCCGATCCCGAAGAAGTTTCGAATGCCCGATATCCCAAAATATAACGGGACTTCGGACCCCAACGAGCACGTGACAGCGTATACTTGTGCAATAAAGGGAAACGATCTCGAAGACGACGAGATCGAACCTGTCCTATTAAAGAAGTTCGGAGAAACCCTATCTAAAGGGGCGATGACGTGGTATCATAATTTGCCACCAAATTCTATCGATTCGTTTGCTATATTGGCTGACACATTTGTAAAGGCTCATGCGGGGGCCATTAAAGTAGAAACGAGGAAAT
>MCJB01000828.1:1167-17324 GCA_002018475.1 Nicotiana obtusifolia | reverse complement strand
GTACTCCGTGACTTCATCAAGAAGGTAAGTAGACTAGTTCCTACTTGTTGTCTTGATAGTTCATTGAGCGTCTTACTTCTATCTTTTGTTTTCTTGTTTCCGCGTTTAATATTGCATCAAAATCTGACCATCAGCAGCAGCAATCTCGTGACAGCACTGGACAGCAGCATATTTGTGAATCCAGACAGCAGCTTATTCGTGAACCTAGACTAGAACAGCAGCAGCAGCAACCTCGAGCACATACTCCAATCATATCAATGGAAGATGAACAGCAGCAGCAGCAACAAATTTTTGCAACAGCTGGACAGGAGCAGCAGCATGATAGACAGCAGCAGCAGCAGGATAGACAACAGCAGCAGCGTGGACTTCAGCAACAGCTGCAAACATTTGTGTTAGCTGCATAGAAGCAGCATCAAGTTAGCACCAGTAGTGCTTTGATTTTAAAGGAGGACAACACTCGACAGCAGCAATCTAACACTGCCACTGGACAGCAACAAAAACAGTCTCCACGCACAAACAGCCCAGTGATTTCACTGGAAGATCGACGACTTTTGGATGCGTTGGTAAGTCCCAAACTCTTACTTTCATTAACTACAACTCAATCATGTAGTGCTGGAAGTAAGAGCAGTCAAGATGTCGCGCAAACTTCAGTCATGACAAAGGCGCAGGATAGTGTTTTGGAGTCTCAAGATTTTGTCCAAACATTACCACAACAAGTTAATATTGAAAGAGATACATATGAAGAAGGAGTGGAGGATGAATTGCTACAAAAATGTCTTTTAGACGCTGCTAAATGAGGTGATTTATCACCTATGCACGTTGGGAAAAACAAGCAACCACATTCAAGGAAGAACAGTTGGGATGGCAAGGTGAGTGAGGAGATAAATGTTAGGCGACTTCCTATGAGAGTTGCTAAGCAAAGACAGGCTGCCCAAACTACATCTACAAGATCCAATCGTTCAAAGAAGAAATCATGATTTTTGACTACATTTGGAAGAGGCGGGTGGAGGATGATAAAGGGGTCAAAATTGAAGAGATCACAAGATTGGCAAAAAAGGGACAAGATAATAATTTCTGCTACATTGTATTTTATCATTTTATTAGCATTATCTTGTGTAACATCATCATAGAGTGTATTATAAACTCTGTGATGATCATAGAATACTTGGTTTTGTCTAATTCTTATTTTTTACATTCTTGCTAATAGATGAGGTTTTAGCCTCAATAGGAATTGTAAGGTAAGGTTTAGCTCGGTGGATGTTTGCCTAGGTACTATGCCTTCGGATATAACCCAATGTCTATGAGATTATATGCCCTCGTGAGACTTTGCCGGCAGCTAATCCATGACTCCTCTACATGAGGCTGCCATAAGGGCATTGTGAGGCGCAGAGGAGTAATTAAATAGCCAAGGCATATAGGCAACACTAACGGAGCTTTTGTCCCCCTTACTTATTTTTCTGTTGTGGTTTGTTTCTACTATTAATATAATATTATAATTTGCCAAAAAAAATGCCATAACTGATAGTCTAAATCCCCAAGTGCATGAGCATCTAGTAGAACATACAATACTATTACAATAACAGTTTGAAATAGTAAATAGACAGAATATAGTAAATGAATAAGATGGGGACTCCATGTGTTGTAGATCATAACATGGAATGCAGCTCACCACAAAGTCCCCTCAGTAGCCACGCCTACGCGCCTAGATAACAATCGAATGTACCAGTCGCAACGCTCGCACAATTAGTGCAGAAGTGTAATATGAGTATGTAAATCGATGCGTACCCAGTAAGTATCAAGTCTAATCTCGAAGAAGCAGTAATAAGGGGTCGACATCAACACTTACTAATGATCCAATAATCCAAGTACAATAAAATTAGACAGGTATGAGTAATAGCAAGTAAAATCAACGAAAAGAGATATATGTGCATATCACGATCCTCAACAGAAGAGTATATACAAAATCCTCAAATACTGAATACTACCTCGAATGGGAGACTCATAGGTATGCGAACTCTCTATCGAATATTATGCATGATTCTACCAAGGTCATACGGACCGGTCCATAAAACAGTGTACACAGCCAAGATCGTACGGCCCGATCCATGGATGCAACTCATAATACTGCCGAGGCGAACGACCCGGTCCTATAACGGTATTGTTGAGGCGTTAAGCCCGATCCCATAAGAATAGTGAAACCTTGACGAGTCAATGGCCCAACTCACAAATATATGTGTGAGTTATGAAATTCAAGAAACTTTTTGAAAATTACGGACAACGCAGGAGAAACCCTTAAGAGGACGCATAATTTTCACGACTAATCAAGTAGCACGTCAAGTATCTAAAATAGCAAAGTTTGACACTCTACGCAGGTCTAGTCTCAGGCAAAACATAAATTAAAGCATTTAAACAGGTAAGAAAAAATCTAGTACAATTAAAACATGGTGTGAGTCTAAGTCTACCCGGACATAATCAAGAATCTAGCATATGCACGGACACTCGTCACCTCATACGTGCGTAGCTCCCACAACACGTAGAACCTAAAATATATAGCACCTTCGACGTAAATTCCCTCTTACAAGGTTAGACAGGAGACTTACCTCGCTTCGGAATCCGATAACCGGCTCCAATGCCTCTTTCAGACCTCTAAGCAATGCCAAACGATCAGAAACTAGCCAAAGAACGTCTTAAACCAATCAAAATATACTCAAGACTCGTAATTTAACAATTAGAAATAATTACCAACTCCACACAAAAATTAAACAAAGCCAACCCCCGAGCCCACATGCCCTGATTTAGAAAATTCTCGAAGATAAATATTACCCCTAGTACCACAAATGCAAATATATAAGTTATTCCCAATTCCATGTCCAATTTCATGGTCAAAATTCAAAAATACCATTTCTAAGTTTTCTTCCAAAATCCCACAATTTCTACTAATTTTCATGTTTAAATCCATATGTAATTCATCTATTTAGCTCACAATGAGTAGGAATCACTTACCTTGTGATGGATGATGAAAATGCCCCTTCCAGATCGCCCAAAATAGGCTCCAATGAGAAAAATGAGATGAATTGAGCTAAGTCCCGATTTGCTAACTTATACATTGCCCAATTGTCCCTTTTCGCGATCGTGGAAGCATACCCACAATCATGAAGGCCAAACAAGCCTCACCCAGAAATTCCTCTTCGCGAACACAAGGTCCCTCCTGTGATTGCGAAGCTCAACCTACCAAGTCAATGTGAATGTGAGCCTTGCTATGCGAACACGAAGGCCAAGATCTCCAAGCCTTAGAAAATACCTTCCGCGATCGTGAATTCCCTCATGCAATTGCGATGAGCAACCCTACAAACCATCCCACCCCGCTAACACATCGTATTTGCGACCCTTACCATGCGAACCTGCAGAACAACCAGACCACCTTAGTGCAATTGCTATATCTTTCCGAAATCGCAAAGAAAAAATTCTCCTCCAGAAACACACAACCTTTCGCGATCACGATACCTCCTACGCGATCGCGATGCAAACCCTTGACACAAGAAACCATCAACTTCAAGTCAAAAGGAATCGACCCGAAACCATCCTGAAACATTCTCGAGGCCCCAGGGAACCCGTCCAATCATAACAACAAGTCCCCATACCTTATCCAACCTTATCCAAAGGCTCGAAACGCCGCGAATAACATCAAAACCAAGAATCAAAGGTCTTATCCTTTACTTAACTTTCAAAGCTTCAAACTTTGCCGAACATGTCTAAATCACACTAGACATTCCTGATCACGACCAAACTTCACACACAAGTTCCAATCATCTAAATGAACCTATACAAGGTCCTGGAACACCACCCAGAGTCCGATAACACCAAGGTCCACTCCAAGTCAAACTTAGCAAATTCAAGATCCTTTATAATGCAAACTTCCTACTATAAGTTCCAAATCACTCTTGGACCACCCGATACTCAACCGAAACATACGCTCAATTCCGAAATCACCTTACAAACCTATAGAAAACTTCAAATCTCGATTACGAGGTCGTATACTCAAAAGACAAACCTTGGTTAACTCTTCCAACTTAAAGCTTCTAAATTGAGAATTATTCTTCAACTCCAAACTTCTCGAAAATCAAAACCTACTACACATGCAAGTCATAATACATATAGTGAAGCTACTCAAGGTCTCAAACTATCGAACGATATGCTAGAGGGGGTCGTTACACAAAGTCAACCAAAATGTCAACCCAGGCTCGCACCTCGGACCCAATAAAACTCACAAATCCGGAACACCCATTCGAATACGAGTCTAAATGTATGAGTTTCATCCAAAATAGACTCTAAATCGGGGTTCAAATCTCAAATATTTATTCTCTAAACTTTTTACAAATCCCCAACCCTCTCCCTTAGATTTCATCAACCAAAAGCCTAAATCAATGATAGAATCAAGAATAATAAGCAAATTCAAGATAAGAACACTTACCCAATCCAAGTGGGTAAAAATTACCTCAAAAGCGGCCCCAATCTAAGCTGCCAATCTCAAAATTTGATAAAATAGGCCAAACCCTCGATTAAAATAACACTTCCCAGCAATTCCGCTTTTGCGGACACATATGTCGCTTCTGCAACTCAACTTTAAAAAAAATATGATTGCATCTGCGAGCTCACTAAACTCCCTAACCATCTCCCTTAGATTTCATCAACCAAAAGCCTAAATCAATGGTAGAATCAAGAATAATAATCAAATCCAAGTTAGAACACTTACACAATCCAAGCGGGTAAAAATTGCCTCAAAAGTCACCCTATTCGGAGATCTCAATCTCAAAATTTGATAAAATAGGTCAAATCCTCGATTAAAATAACACTGCCCAGCAATTCCGCTTTTGCGAACACATATGTTGCTTCTGCGACTCTACTTCTGCGAAAATATGCTTGCATCTGTGCTCACTAAAATCCCTGACCCTCCGCTTCTGCGAAGCAAATCCTCGCTTCTGTGGAGCCTCACATGCGGAACAGCATGGCAGGTGCGCAACCACTTCTACGTCATAAACTCTGCACCGGCGGATTCCTTGTCCCAGACCCAAATTCCACTTCTTCGTTCACCTTTCCGCATCTACGGACACGCACCTACCCTCCAAACTTCACAGATGCAAAAATACTAGAACTTGACTGCCAACCAAATTCAAAATGGTCCGGAACTCACCCGAAACACACCCGAGCCCTCCCCCCTGAACCCTGTCCAATCATACCAAAAAGTCCTAATACTTCTCCCAAAATCTATCCAAAGGCTCATAACAATGGAATTTAACATCAAAACCAAGAATCATCGATCAAGATCAATGTCTTAAGTTCACAAACTTTCAAACTTCAAACCAAGCGTCTGATTCAAGCCTAACCAATCCGGAATAAACCCAAACTTTGCACGCAAGTTCCAACTGACAAAATGGACCTATACCAATTCTGAATAACAATATGAGCCAGATAGCCTCAACGTCAACTCCCGGTCAAATTTATAAACTTTCTAAACATTCAAATAGCCAATTTTCGACAAATTGAGCAAAACAAACATAGGAATCTCCGAATCCAAAAACATATGCCTAAGTCCAAAATAACCATACAACCTATTTGAACCATCAAAATACGAATATGAGTCATTTAAACAAAAGTCAAACCTTGGTCAACTCTTATGACTTAGGCTTCTATGATAAGACTAAGTGTCTCGATTCACTCTATAACCTTTCCGAAACCAATCCTAACCATCCTCGCAAATCATCAAATATCAAATACACATATTGGGAATATCAAATAGGAAACAGGGCTAAAATACACAAAACTAACGATTGGTTCATTACAGTCTTTTCGTAAGAAGTAAACTCTATTTGATATTTTGGATGATAATAATTGGTGTGTTTGGTATGTTTTTGTATAAGAAATTTCCCATTTTTGGCTTATGTTTTCATGCCCTACATGATTACTAATCTTGGACTTCCGATGAATGTTTTTTTTTCTCCGGTTAAATATTATAATTGAGTGAAATATGATGATATTTTGTGTGATTTTTATATTATCGGTATGGCTTTTAAGCTGTGGTCCATATTTTATCTTTAAAATAATTTTATGAGCTACATGTATGTTCACCAGAAAATTAAGCATTTTTTGAGTAATAAATAGTTACCACTAAAGTAGTTTATTTATTTGGAATCGTGCCAAATTCTTAATATCTTTATACATGTACATTTATGTGATTTCATAGATTGAGAATTATGATTAATAAATAGGATCTATCAAAATGGTCAATTTATTTGAGTTATTAAAGTCTGCTTAATGTACCGTGTGAAAATTATTCTGAATAAATCTACAATAGTAGTGTAGTTTTTAACTAGCCAAAGAGAGTTATCTTTGGGTACTAGTAACACTAACACAATCCATGAGAAGAAATATTAGGGATTTCCTTGAACGGGAGAAAATATAATATCTTAGGTTCTTGTGTGTTCACATAAAGGATAATTTATTGCAAGAAGAGGGATGATGTATCCTAGAAATAGGAAGAACATATTGTATGCCTTTAGCTCATAAGATAATTATAAGGAGAATGAAAATCATGATCATATTTATTTTAATTCATGAAACTACCTAAAACGGTTATTTTTCGAAGTTGGTCACAAATTTGTTGGTCACGAATTTGACAGACTCTAAATGATTTAAATTTGGCAGGTTAATAAAAATGCCCCGGTGAGAAAAACTCACTGTTATGATGTGAATCGTATTGTTTTTTTGGAATTTTAAGGTCGTTTAGATAGGGTTTTATGCAGTTTATTAATTGAATGTGTTATAAATACGAAAAACTATTCTTTATATATCGGCTTAATTTTTATTAAATTTTGAACATTATAACACATGATGATTTACTTGATATGATATATAGCAAGAATACAAATCACATGGATTTAATCCTAAATACATCAAAAATAATTTATTTGAATTTGATCTAGATTTTGGAGATTGTGAAAATGACATAAAATTTAGTAGGTTCATCGAAAACGATCAATTAAGAGGAAGTCAGGATCATTTAAATGAGTTCATTTGGCGGTTTCGCGGATTAAAACGTTATTTAAATATGAAAAGACATTCTTTATGTCATTTTATTTATGCCTAGTCTGAAACATGATGACACATGTTGATTTGACATGAATTGATATATGACAAGAATGTAGGTCATAGTTTAAACTCTTAAAATGATAATTTCTCAAATTTGGTCGCGGTTTTGGGGACCGTGATTTAACGGTCTCAGATTGATCTGAAATCAGGTAGGTCTATCAGAAACAACTCAGTGAGAGATACTCATTGCATTGTAGTAAGAAATGTTAACTTTAGCATTTCAAGATTGTTTAAACGGAGTTTTGAGCATTTTTTTAATTGTAGAATTTAATAATTAGAGAAAAATTAGTGGTTGTGATCAAGAGGTGATAGGAAGTAACCCATGTGATATCCACTATCTATTTATAACAAGATAATAAATTTACGCGTCGACTTTATGTGTACCTCCATATCGAATAAATTTATTTTGAACTCACTAAGTATAATTTACTTGACGACTGAAACTCCCAATGGAGTCGTGATGGCGCCTAACACCACACGCTAGGCAAGCCAACAGATTCACAATAACAATAAACTTAATAAATAAAAATTAAGAATCTCATCAGCGGAAATATCATGAAGTAACCAGTAAACCAACGATAACATGACTACAACCATCCTAAAGATCTGGTGTCAACGAGTACATGAGCACTACTGAATCTCAAATTACAATGCGAAATGTTCAATAGAACTGCCTGAACAATAGAACAGTAATAATAGAAATAAATGAAAGGGAGCTCCAAGGTCTACGAATGGCATAGCAACTACCGCGTAGTCTCTTCAAGGTGGTACCAATGCGAACTCTAGAAATCACCATGCCCAAAAGTACCTGGATCTGCACATGAAGTACAGAGTGTAGTATGAGTACAACTGATCCCATGTACTCAATAAGTAAGAAACCTAACATTGGGCTGAAAGCAGTGACGAGCTCGGAAGAAAGGCCAGTGTCAAACATCAATAATAGATAACAACTCAGGTTATAATGAAAACGGTAAAAGTAATTAACTCAAAGATATCTTATTCTGCTCGTTCACAAGTGCGGAAAATGTAGACATGCTTTCCAAGTGTAACAGGCAAAGCCCAACACAGATAAAGACATTTCACTTACCAGCTAGCATGAGTAAAGTACATATCTATTCCTACATGTCAACTCAATATCGTCACGGTGAAACTATCAAGAATAACCACACTCAGCATGCTCACGGTGCCTGGCAAAATATCCTTCACCAACACACACAACTATACTCAGTAGTGTACGGGTGTCTGGCATAATGCCCCTCACCAAAGCACACATCACTGCACTTGCACTCACTCTAATATCAGACTCCGGAGGGGCAAATCCTAGCCCAAGCGCTAATAAATATCACATAGCCCAATAGTGGGGCCTGGTGCACGCATCACCCCTAATCAGTACTAGTTACAACAATATAGGCCTGGCGTACACTTCACCTCAAAATAAATACCAGATTGGCTCTATGGCCTAACTTAGTCATCAATCACTCAAGTCTCAGTTAACCACATCTCACAGTACTCAATTCAACAGTGTTATACATATGAAGCATCAACAACTTGTGAGAAATCAAAATAAGAAAACACTGAGACGGATATATCATACACAGATATAGTATCATGACTGAGAGTATGTGTATAATTAAGGCAAATAGCTCAAAATAGCAAAAATAGCCCTATCGCATCTCAAACAAATAAGCACTTAGCCTAGACATGATTTCTAACATGAATCATATCTCAAATAATAACACAGGTATAGAAAACACGAGTATAACGAGGCATGGTAGCAAAACAAGTTCCAAAATAGTCTAAAATCCAGTCGGATCATGAATACCCCGGTGCACGCCCGTCACCTAGCACGTGCGTCACCCCCAAAACATCTCAAATATATAGTTCTCCGGGATAATTACCCTCAAATCAAAGTTTAGATATGTTACTTACCTCAAAATGCAGATATCAATACTACAAAAAGCCTTCCCACACGAAAAGGCCGCTGAACGACTCGAATTTAGTCACAAACAACTTAATATCATCAAAACTTTTGTAGGAAATAACCTCAAACAATAGATCTTGGATCTTTAACAAAATCAAAAAGTCAACCCAGGCCCGCACCCGGAACCCGACAGAACTCACAAATTCTGAACACCCATTCGAATACGAGTCCAACCATACTAATTTCTGTCACGAACCAACTCCCACTGGAGCCGTGACGGTGCCTAACTCTACTTTTCAGGTAAGCCAACAGTCACATAATAACTAAGAATTGGGATAAATATGGTTAAATGAACTTAACAGAGGAAATATCATAATTATCTAATGAAAACAGTAACAATATTGATACAACCATCCCGAAAATCTGGTGTCAACGAGTACATGAGCACTATTGAGTATCAAAACATAAACTAAGTCCTTAGTACAACTATCTGGACAACAGACCATCAATAAAGGAAAATAAAAGAAAGAGAGTCAAGGTCTACAGACGTCAAAGCAACTACCTCGATGTCTCCAAATACTAGTACTGATACGGATCTAGCAATGACCACGTCCAGATGTACCTGGATCTGCACACGAATTACAGAGTGTAGTATGAGTACAACCGACCCGATGTGCTCAATAAGTAACAGAACTAACCTTGGGCTGAAAGCAGTGATGAGCTCCGAAGAAGATAGTCAAAACCAATAAAATGACAACATAGATATATTGAGGACAATAGCAGTAAGTAACTCAATGTAATTAACAAAACCCGCTCATTCATATTAAAGGAATTTTGACATGCTTTCAAGTTTAACAATTAAAGCCCAACACTGATAAGAACATGTCAGTTACAACTAGCATGAGGAATGATACATCTCTATGCCTACATGTCAAGTATGAATGTCAAATGAATGATTTCATGCTGATATCCCCAGATACTCTCACTCGCAACATACTCAAGTTGTCTACCTCAAATGCCAACCTCATCAACACACACAATCACTCAGCACTGTACAGGTGCCTAGCATCAATGACCCTCACCAACGCACATGTATATATATATATCACTGTGCCTGCGGTCGCTGCTGGTATGTCAGACTCCAAAGGGGCGGATCATGCCCATGCGCTAATCAAAAGCCAATAAGGCCTGATGCAGCGTGCAGCCCGATCCATATATTATTATTATTATTATTATTATTATTATTATTATTATTATTATTATTATTATTATTATTATTATTATTATTATTATTATGCAACGTGCAACCCGATGATGATGATGATGATGACGATGATGATGATGATCATAATAATAATAATAATAATAATAATAATAATAATAATGATGATGATGATGATGATGATGATGATGATGATGATGATGATAATAATAATAGTAGTAATTAATAATAATAATAATAATAATAATAATAATAATAATAATAATAATAATAATAATAATAATACAACTAGACTACAAAATCGCTTCGATGGAGCTACAGGAAAAATTACTAAGGTATAAACCCTGTCAAAATTCTAAATCAGTTAGTAAGCTCTAAACCACGCCCTCACAGACTAACCCTTTACAACGCCCATCCTTGGCTAAAACGGGTTCTGCAGAGGACACTGTTTATGTTTCCATAAACAGAGCTTACTTTCCAACTTATAACTGCCTGGGTTTAAGCCTTTAACCTAAGCAACATCGGAATAGAAACAGTAATCTAATTAATACTAAAGCATGCTTCAAGAATAGTTCAAGAATCCTAAGTTTAACACATATATTTAGCCTATCATTTAGGCTAAATTTTCAAATAAGAAATTAAAATTAAAAACAGAAAATAAAAAGTACCTGAGACCGCTACTTCTTTAACCAAGTGGTTGTTTTCTTATTAATAATAAATTTACAAAGGATTTTACAACTGCGAATGGGAGTTTTAAAGAGAGAAAGCTAGAGAGAGCCTCCAGAAAAGCCTGTCTCTACTAAAACTAAAACGATCCTTATATAATGGATCTGATTTACAAAAGTAAACAGTAAAATGACCCATAAAATATTTACAAATATGGCCGACAAGATAAAAAGTAAAAATCAAAAACGACAATCTACTTTATAAAAGTAGATTCTGTGGCCGACAACTTTATTTGGTGGGCCATCTGCTTTATTAAAGCTAATTTGTTTTATTACCCCAATAATTCTGATGTGGGGCCTTCAATTAATTTATTTCTTTTCTTTGCCTTTGTCTTTTGGTGCTGAGAAAGATTCCTCCTTTGTCTCTTTTATCCTTTTCAGAAATTCTTCTAAATCTTCCATATTAACATTCTCCGTATCTTCTTCTTGGGAATTATTTTCCCCAATATCTTCTTCAGTATTTTTGCTTGTTGATGTGATTGACATATTGTCAGGCATCTCTGTCTCAAATCGTTTAGCAAAATCCTTTCTAACTTCTGCTAAATATTCAGCCATAAGATCATCTTTAGATACAGTTCCTTTCTTCATCTGTATCTTTCTGCTAATATGAATAAGAGGGCTAATTTCCTCTTCAATGATATTCTTGCCAGAATTATAACTCTTAAGAGCTTTTTTGATATTATCAAGAGTCTGCTTACCATATAATTGCCCTGTTTCTCTATTGATACTGAGCATTCTGCTCCAGAATTTTGAATAAAAAATTCTATTAATACAAGGAAATCCCTTATCAGTATAACCAATTTCTATATCCCATTTCATAATCCATGGAATAGAAAATTCTATAAAGAAATACATTAATGCTATTCCTTCAAAAAAGATATTATCTTTTTGCAAACTAATAATTTTGGGAGATACTTCTACCCATTGAGTATATAAACTCTTGTAATTTTCTGGTAAAATATCAATAGATGGTCCAAATTTGGTCCACCATTCACAAAACCAATTTGGTAATTCTTGACCAAACATATTATCACAGAGCTTAATAAACCAAGAATGTTTCCTATTAGGATTTTCATAATAGAAAGTATTATAAAAACTTTGGATATAATTCCAATAATTATATTTAACAGCAATTTTCTGCTCTGGATGGATATAATCCCTTTCTTTTAAAGTACTAATTCCCCATTCATCAGCAGGAATTATACGTTTGATTATGATCTTAGAAAAGTTATAAACTTTTTTAGTTGTAGATGGGAAAAAATGGTTGAATTCAACTGTTTCTGTTGATTTTAGAAGCAGTTCATAATTCATCCTATATTTATAAGAAGGTGTAGCATATGATGCTGTATCTAAATATCTTGACATTATTTGCCAAGGATTATCTTTCCACCTCAGATCTGATTTTTCCAAAAGAATTATTAATTCTTTATGAGGATTTTGGCTATAAGCCTCATTACCTTCATTTTCTTGTTCCATCAAAGCTGTAGAATATGAAGGCGGTAAATGTGGGTTATTACCCTGCTCTTGTTGTCTGGCTCTCATATATTCCAGAAATTCATTATATAATGAATTATTATTATGGCTCACTGAGCTAGAACTTTCTGCAGTATTAGAAATATTGGCAGATATTAATCTCTGATTTCCAATTTGAGCGAGGATATTACCTCTACCTCTTACACTTCCACTGGTTCTTCCCCTGCCTCGGGGAGGTCCATACTGAGGTCTCATCTAAAAACATAAAATAAGAATTATGAATTCAAATATTCTCTAGTAAGAAAATCAGGAAGATTATTATCACTACCCTTTTTATAAATAATTTCAAAATCAAATGGAGCTAATAGTGCTTGCCATCTTGCAAACATTTGTTTAGAAACATCATGTTTAAAATCTTTATTAAAAATAAATTTAGCAGCACTACAATCTGTTTTAATAATAAATTTCTGATTGTATAAATCAGTCTGAAACTTTAAAACACATTTAACTATAGCTAATATTTCTTTAGCTACAGTTGCATAATTTTTCTGAGAATTATTCCATTTCCCAGAATAAAATTGTACCAGATATTCCTGTTTATTATTAGGACATATCTGTTTAAGAATACCTCCAAAACCTATGTCAGAGGCATCTGTTTCAACAACTTTATCCCAATTGGGATTTGCAAGAGTTAGACATGGAAGATTATTAACCTTCCTTTTTATAAGCTTAACAGCTTGTGTATGACTATCAGTCCATGGTTTTGGATTCTTCTTTAGTCTATCATAAAGAATAGCAGTATCCTTAGCCAAATTCTTTATAAAAGGAGAAATATAATTTAAACTACCCAAAAATCTTTGTAACTGGGTTTTATCAGTAATAACATCAGGGAATTTAGAAGCAAATTCAATACTTCTATTAATAGGAACAATTTTTCCTTTTTCTATATTATGACCTAAAAATCTAATATTGGTTTGAAAAAGATTCATTTTTGGTTTAGAAATAACCAAACCATTTTGTATAATGATATTCTTGAAAATTTCTAAATGTCTAAAATGATTTTCAATACTTTTCGAAAATACTAAAATATCATCTATATAAACAATTATAAAATTAGTATAAGATATAAAGATATCATCCATAATCTTCTGAAATTCAGAAGGTGCATTTTTCAATCTAAAGGGCATCACATTCCACTTGTATTGTCCCATTGGAACATTAAAAGCAGTTTTATATCTATCAGATTCAGATATCTGGATTTGCCAATAGCCTGATTTTAAATCAAATTTTGAAAATATAATGGCATCATGGAGTCTATCTAATAAATCCTTTTTATTAGGAATAGGATATCGAATCCATTTAAGCGCCTTATTAAGGGGCTTATAATTTATAACCAATCTAGGAACTCCTCGTTCCTGTTCTGCATGTTTATTAACATAAAAGGCAGTACAAGACCATTTGGACTTTGAGGGTTTTATTAAACCTTTCTCTATAAGAGACTCAATTTCCTTTTTACAAAATTCCAGATATTCGGAATTCATTTGGCATGGCCTAGCTTTAGTAGGGATATTATCCTCTGAAAAAAATTTCTCATAAGGAAGACTTACTATATGTTTCTTCCTATTCCAAAATTGATTTGGATGATCACCACATATTTGTAAAGAAAACTGATTTTTATAAAATCAATTTTCTATTAATTTAGGAGCTTTCAAATCCTGCTCAATAGTAAGACTGCAAATTTTATTTTTCAGAAAATCAATCTGTTTATTTTTTGCAGTAATATTATTTGAAATAATTTCATTCAAATTTTTTTGAATAGGTTGAGTTATAAACTCAAAAGTAATAATCTTTCCTTGAAAATGTCCTGTGATGCTATTAGCATCCCAATGAACAAAAGGCATAATTTTGTGAATAAATGGTACACCTAATATAATATCTTGGTGAATATCTTTTACCAAAATAAAACTTTCAGGAATACAAATATTATTTTTGCAAATAAAAGCTTCAGGTAACTTATAAGTAATACCCATATATTGTCCACTCGCATTTTTTAATCTATGAGTGGTTTTATGAAAATATCTAGAAGGTATTATTCCTTCTTTTATACAATCCAAATCTGCACCACTATCAAATAAAGCAACAAATTCTTTTTTGAAATTATAGTCGATTAAAAGAGTTACTTTTATTAAAAACTTTTGTGTAGAAAAGAACTGTAATTTTTGTAAAAATTCATTTTCAGGTAATTTTACAGTTCCCAAAAATCCATCTTTTTCCTTCTTATAAGAAGTAGTAGGACCAATATCTAATTCAGTAATATCAGTACTGAATTCTAGATTACTATTAATCTGAGGATTTTCTAACCTGACAATCCTCTTATCTAAGGCTACATTAGAAGCCTTAAGATTTGAAATTTCACTTTTGAGATTATTAATCTCATCTTTCAAATTAGTAGGTTTTTCTATGGTCTGAGATTTTTCTCTTAACATTCTCTTAACTTCAGCCATAGTATAATGTCCTTCTCTAGAGTAGACATCATCTACTTTAGAAGATCCTTTATTATCCTTTGAAAGATTCACTTTGTCTATAATTTGAGATCTTAACTCAGGATCCTTAATCTCCTTTAAAAGATCTAATAGACCTTCATTAGTAAGGACATTAATATCTAAATCCTTAAACTGCGAATAGATATTATAAAATTCATCTTCTGTGTTGTTATCACAACACTGACCTTGTTTACAAGATTCACATTCCGATGATGAAGAAGAATAGTATTCTTCATCCTGTAACACCTTCAAATCTTCATCAGTTGAAGATTCTGTGTCACTGCATTCTGGAGATGAATTTAATAAAATCTTATATAAAGACTCCTTAATCTTATCATCTAGGTCAAGGTTCTTAATCTTATCCTTAACCTTACAATCCTTAGCATAATGTCCTACTTTTCCACACTTATAACAGGCATTAGGCTTAGTGGATTTAATAAAATCCTTTCTCTTCTTATAACTCTTCCTCCTTTTCTCAGTCTTTTCCCTTCTCTTTTCGGGATTGACTTTTCTCTTTCTCTTATACCTATAAAGTTCTTGGTCTTTCTTCTTTTTCTTATAAGGTTTCCTAATTTTAGGAATATCAATGGCAAATTGCTCACAAAATTCTCCTAATTGTTGTCTCTCATTTAGATGGTGTTTTTTAATTTCCTGATTCAGCTTAATCTCATTACAAAGGGCTAAGCCTTCCTGAGTGCATACACTAATTAATTTACCATAAGTATAACTGTCATAATTTATACTCATAGCAATACCTCTAAGGTGCTTCCTAACTCTTTCAGCAAAAAGAGGGGGAAGTCCATCTATAAACTTAGATTTCCAATGAGAACTATTACACTCAGATAATTCCATAACTCTGGAAAGGAATACATCCTTATACCATCTAAATTCAGTAAGAGTATGACATCTAAGATTCTGTAACATAGTTCTGATGGTTTCACTATTATCTGACCATCTTCCTGAAAAATGTTCTATAATATTAAGAACTAAAGAATATACCACATTTGGTATATTTTGACCATTCTCTATTTTAACTGCTCCTAAAATGTCAGTTCTTTGACTAGCAGTTAAATAATTATCCCACCAGCCTTTCAATTGACCAGTGAAACCAGCTATAATCATATCAG
>MCJB01000827.1:3115-24254 GCA_002018475.1 Nicotiana obtusifolia | reverse complement strand
TGGCAGAGGCAACGGTGCAATGCCGGGCCCAAGCGGTGTTCAAAATCGAATATATGCTCTAGCGGGCCGACAGGACCTTGAGTCATCTCCGGATGTTGTCACAGGTATATTATCAGTGCTTTCCCATGATGTGTATGCATTGATTGATCCTGGGTCCACGTTATCTTATGTTACACCCCTTGTGGCTGATAAATTGGATGTTGCACCCAAATTATTAAGCAAGCCCTTTGGGGTATCCACCCTAATAGGAGATTCTGTAATTGCCAGGAAAGTGTATAAAGGTTGCACTGTGATGATCTGTAATCATCAAACCTCGACGGATTTAATTGAGTTAGGGATGATCGATTTTGATGTGATAATGGGAATGGACTGGTTGGCATCGTGTTATGCCAGTGTCGATTGTCATACAAAGGTGGTTAAATTCCGATTTCCTGACGAACCTGTCCTTGAATGGAAGGGGAATGTTGCTATACCGAAAGGTAGGTTTATTTCGTACCTTAAGGCAAGCAAGATGATCTCTAAGGGTTATATCTACCACCTAGTTCGCGTTATGGACGCGGAGGCGGAGCCACCTATCTCACAGTCAATTCCGGTAGTTAATGAGTTTCCGGATGTCTTTCCAGATGAACTTCCAGGTCTTCCTCCTGAAAGGGAAATCGAGTTTGGCATCGATGTGTTGCCTGATATTCATCCAATTTCTATTCCTCCGTATAGAATGGCCCCAGCAGAATTGCGGGAGTTGAAGGTACAGTTGAAGGACTTACTGGATGAAGTCTTCATTAGGCCTATCACTTCACCTTGGGGTGCACCAGTCTTGTTCGTACGAAAGAAAGACGGATCGTTACGATTGTGTATCGATTATCGTCAGTTGAATAAGGTCACCATAAAGAACAAATACCCACTTCCAAGAATCGATGACCTATTCGACCAGCTCCAAGGAGCCAAATATTTCTCCAAGGTTGACCTGCGCTCGGGATATTTTCAGTTAAGGGTCAAGGAGAAAGACATTCCGAAAATAGCCTTCCGAACTAGATATGGGCATTTTGAATTTCTAGTGATGTCGTTCGGGCTAACAAATGACCCGGCTGCATTCATGGACCTCATGAACACTGTATTCAGGCCCTATCTTGATGTGTTCGTGGTGGTGTTCATTGATGATATTTTGGTGTATTCCCGCTCAGAGGCAGAGCATGTGGGTCACTTGCGGATAGTATTGCAGACCCTTCGGGACCACAGGTTATATGCAAAGCTCGCCAAATGTGAGTTTTGGCTGAACTCAGTGGCATTCTTAGGCCATGTGATATCCGACGAGGGTATTAGTGTCGATACTCAAAAGATCGACGCAGTCAAGAATTGACCAAGGCCTATTACACAATCAGAAGTCCGTAGCTTCTTGGGGTTAGCAGGATATTATAGGCGGTTTGTAGAAGGATTCTCTTCTATATCCGCGCCATTAACTATGCTGACACAGAAAGCTGCCAAATTTCAATGGACAGATAATTGTGAGCGGAGCTTTCAAGAACTGAAAGATCGATTAACCTCCGCTCCAGTCCTTGCTCTTCCCGACGGAACTGAGGGTTATGTGGCATATTGTGATGCCTCCGGCACAGGTTTGCGATGTGTACTGATGCAGCATGGAAAGGTGATTGCTTATGCTTCGAGACAGTTAAAGAAGTATGAGAAGAACTACCCAACCCATGACCTAGAATTGGCTGCTGTAGTATATGCCTTAAAGACGTGGCGACACTATCTCTACGGTGTCCATGTCGACATCTACACAGACCATAAAAGCCTACAGTACATCTTCAGCCAAAGGGAGCTAAATTTGAGACAACAACGTTGGCTTGAATTACTAAAAGACTACGACGTGAGATATTGTATCATCCGGGCAAAGCCAATGTTGTGGCAGACGCCCTCAGTCGTAAGTCTATGGGAAGGTTAGCACACATTGAAGCAAGTAAATGAAGTTTAACCAAAGAACTTCATCAGCTAGCCAGTATGCGAGTCAAATTGCTAGACTCCGAAGATGGAGGTATTGTTGTGCATAACACATCTGAATCATCTCTCGTAGCTGAAGTGAAAGCACGGCAATACGAGGATCCCGCCTTGATGCGATTGAGAGAGGGCATTCAGCAGGGTAGGATCTCAACTTTCGAGATCGCAGGAGATGGGACCTTGAGGTGTCAAGGCCAGCTGTGTGTGCCTGATGTAGCAGAATTGCGAGAGAGGATCATGAGGGAAATTCACCAATATATATATTCCATCCATCCTGGCTCAACTAAAATGTATCATGATGCCAAAGAACAGTATTGGTGGAATGGGATGAAGAAATCAATTGCGGAATTCGTGGCTCAGTGTCCTAATTGCCAGCAGGTAAAGACAGAACATCAGAAACCTGGTGGACTGCTCCAAGATATAGAAATTCCGACTTGGAAATGGGAGAAACATGGATTTCATTGTTGGATTACCTCGCTCCAATCGTAAGTTCGACTCCATCTGGGTGATAGTGGATCGGCTTACCAAGTGTGCTCATTTTCTACCAGTTAAGGCAACCTGCACCGCTGAGGATTATGCAAAGCTGTACATCAAAGAAATTGTTAGGCTTCATGGGATTCCAATGTCTATTATATCCGACAGAGGAGCCCAATTCACAGCTAACTTCTAGAAATCCTTCCAGAAAGGCTTGGGTACACAGGTGAACCTCAGCACAGCTTTCCATCCGCAAACTGACGGACAAGCTGAACGTACTATCCAAACACTTGAGGATATGCTGAGAGCATGAGTCTTAGATTTCAAGGGAAGTTGGGACAACCATTTTCCACTGATAGAGTTCGCGTACAACAAAAGCTACCACTCCAGTATAAAAATGGCCCCATATGAGGCATTGTATGGGAGGAAGTGTAGATCACCAATTGGGTGGTTCGAAGCTGGTGAAACTGAGCTGTATGGCCCGGATTTGGTCCATCAAGCCGTTGAGAATGTAGGAATAATACAGGGACGATTGAAGACTGCACAAAGCAGGCAAAAGTCCTATTCCGACGTCCGACGTCGTGATTTAGAGTTTCAAGTTGGTGATTGGGCATTCCTGAGAGTCTCACCCATGAAGGGTGTCATGCGTTTTGGGAAGAAAGGTAAATTGAGCCCGAGATACATCGGTCCGTACAAAATCCTTCGGCGGATTGGACATGTCGCATATGAATTAGAGCTACCCTCCGAGATGGAATTTGTCCATCCGGTGTTCCATGTGTCCATGTTGAGGAAATGTATCGGAGACCCTTCCCGGGTCGTCCCCATCCAAGACATACAGATCACAGAGGATCTAACATACGAAGAAGCACCAGTGGCTATATTGGACCGACAGGTCCGCAAGCTAAGAACAAAGGATGTGGCTTCGGTCAAGGTGTTGTGGAGGAACAGGAATGTGGAGGAAATGACATGGGAAGTAGAGGAAGAGATGAAATCTAAATATCCGTACCTGTTCCCCGATGTAAATAATGGAGATGTCGAGGAGACGCGGAACGAATGAAAAAGAGAAGCATTTCCCCGAGGTAAATAGGAACTTGACTCTTCATTATTACTTTTCATTTAATGCTTGGATTCAGTGGCTTCCGAATGAAGCCTATAAAAGCTGACCCCTTCCCCCCTACAGTATTACTTTTCATAGATCCATACATTCGGGGACGAATGTTCCTAAGGGGGGGAGAGTGTTACAACCCGTAAAATTCGTACATTTAAAATACGCTGTGAAATAGTCCACGTATGAGGACCCAAGAACCCGAAAAATGGTTTAAAGTTAAGAAAAAGAGCAAAGGTGTCGCATAGCTAGATATGCGGACCGCAAAGAACAAATGCGGACCACATATCCAACATCAGGGTCGCAAACTGAGACAGAGTTCTGGGCTGAATTTGTGTCAAATATGCGGCCAGTATGCGGACCGCATACTGCGAATGCGGACCGCAAACATGACACCCTCCATCGCAGAAAGGAATAGAGTTCTGGGCTGACTCAATGTCTAAAATGCAACCAGAATGCGATCGCATTGTTGAAAATGCGAACCGCAAATCTGGTCCTTTTGTGCTGCACAATGCAACAGATTTCTGGGGTGAGATTTGCGACCAGAATGCGAACCGCATACCCTGTTTGCGGTGGGTATGCGATCGCAAACCTGAAAATTATCAGATACGTGTGCCACTTATTGCAGGCCTATAAAAGGGACCCAAACCCGTCCCTTCTTCATTTTTCTGAGTCCAAGCATAGTAGAAAGCCCCAAACGACCCCTCTCAAAGCCCTCACCTCAAAACAACCGAATCCCTCTCTTCCAAACTCTAAATTGAAGAAAGGAAGCAAAAAATTGAAGAGCTAAAGGAAACCCTAGCTGAGTTTCCCCCTCCTACGAACCCCATTGGAGGCAAAGACCTAGAAATTGAGGAATCGAAGAAGAGAGTTAATTAATTCACATGCAAGGTAAGTTGCTACTCCCTTTCATGTGGTTTTCCCTTAAACATTCATGATAAGGGGGTTGCATGTCTGTAAGAACTTATGGGAGTATGACTAGAAGCCATGAAATCGAAATAAGTGGGGTTAAACGGAATGGGTCATGATTATTAGGGATTGTAATTGGGTTGCATGTGCTGTAAATACGTTTGATAAGGGTTGGGGGAAGGGTGTAGAGAACCACCACATGATTTTAGGAGATTGTGGTTAATGATGGCTATCACGCGTAGTGAGTAATCATTGAGCTATTCTTTAATTGTAGATTAAAGAATTATGGCAAATTGCGTAGCTTGGGAATCGACGCAATAAGTACCAGGTATGTGAGACTATACCGTTCTTTCTTTTGCACGATTCCTATTGAATACAATGCCAAGAATAAGCCCCAAAGAACATTCTATTCTTAGAAGCTAGTGTTGCTTATGTTGTTCTTCCCTCTATGGAATGATTATCCTTTCTTCATGGTAACAACGTCGACGGAAATCCTTGAGTCTCATAACTATCATGTTAAAAAGGTATTCTTAATTACATGAGAAAGAAAGAATAATAAATGTAACAAGTCAAGAACACAAGTCCTAAATAAGCTCGCGATGTATTACGTGTATGTATATATATATATATATACATACATATATATATATATATATACATATATATATATATACACATATATATGTGCATCATGGAATTTGTATGACCGAACCTAGTACGGCCGGGTATGAGCCCACAGAGGCATATGTTATGACCGAGCCTAGTACGGCCGGGTAAGGCATGCTATGAGATGAAAATGATGAGCCCACAGAGGCATATGTTATGACCGAGCCCAATACGGCCGGGTAAGGCATGCTATGAGATGAAAATGATGAGCCCACAGAGGCGTATGACGATAAAGAGCCCATGGAGGCATACGTGATTGTGTGGTAACGTGTAGGTAAACGGTTTCGGTAACAGTAAATGTATATGAAAATGACAAGCCCACAGAGGCGCTGATAGTGGTTTAAGGTAACGATTACGCAACGCATCGGTAGCAATAAATGTATTTGAAAATTGCAAACTCCAAGGGTAAAACTATAATGTTGTAATGATGGAAATAGGCAATATAACAACGATGTAATAGAAATATGTAATTAGACATAAATATTACTACGTGTCATGGTTAGCTGCCCTCAGAGGCAATCCCGTTGCTACAAGTTACATGTTTCTATCCTGATGCTTATATTACTGCTCTTATATTGTGTTTCCTGTCTTACATACTCAGTACATTTTCCGTACTGACGTCCTTTATTTTGTGGACGCTGCATACCGTGCTGCAGGTCCTAATAGAGTGACAGACGGAGCTCCCCCACCACAGTAGGTTACCAGTTCAGCAGGCATAGCAAGATTCATCCTTCGGACTTGCTACATTTTGGTATGCATTTTGTGTAGACATTTTGAGCATGTCAGGGCCCTGTTCCGACATAGGATATTTAATGTTTGTTCTTGTAGAGGCTCACTAGACAATGTCAGTAGTGTATAGAAAAATGTTGGTTATGTATGGACAGGTGTCAGGATGTGTACACGTTTTGTAAATCTCATGCCTAAAACACAGTAATGCGTTCCACGGACATATGTATGTATGTATGTGCACGAAGTGTGTCTCCAATGAAAGGTCCAATTAAATGATCTTTTTGTTTGAAATAATAAGAAAGAAAGCAAAGAAAATAAGTTAGCTGTGACGAAGGGTTCACCGGTACTCTGCAAGCAGGGTCCGGTGGCCGTGTCGCGGGCCCGCCGGGCGGGTCGTGACAAAAACCTAGCCGTAAAACCTAATTTGGGACAAAACCGGTCGAAGGAAAAAAGAGGGCAATGCGTGCTTTCAGTCCTAATGTCCCGTGCTTCCTGGCTCGAGGTCACTTTATTTGCTACCTGCAGACATTAGTATCATAAAACAAACCAAATGAAAAAAGAAATTTGCTACCTTAACAATAGTATCGCTTCAGGTGGCTCACGTTCCAATTTTTTGGCAGCTGTTTGCCATCCATAGTTCCGAGCTTGTAAGACCCCTTTCCGGTAACCCTCAATATAGCATAGGGCCCTTCCCAATTTGGCTCTAGTTTTCCTTCATTCGAATCTCGAGTGTTGGGAGTGATTCTTCTGAGTACCAAGTCCCCAACATTGAAATATCGAAGGTGGGCTCTCTGGTTATAATATCTTTCAATCTTTTGTTTTTGTGCCGCCATTCGAACTAGGGTCGCTTCCCTTCTTTCATCCAATAACTCTAAGCTGATGTTCATGGCTTCTCGGTTCGATTCTTCGGTTGTGTATCGGAACCTGATGCTCGGTTCGCCTACTTCGACTGGTATTAATGCTTCAGCACCATAAACTAGGGAGAATGGAGTGGCCCCGGTGTTGGTTTCTCGGTTGTGCGGTACGCCCATAGAACTTCGGGCAGTATCTCTCGCCATTTTTCCTTTGCGTCGGCTAACCTTTTCTTCAAGTTTGAATTATGGTTTTATTGGTCGCCTCGGCCTGTCCATTTCCGCTGGGGTGATATGGCGTTGATAATATTCTCTTAATCTTGTTGTCTTCAAAGAACTTTGTTATCTTGCTGCCAACGAATTGCTTGCCATTATCGCATACGACTTCCGATGGCATCCCAAATAGGCAGATGATATGGTCCCAGATGAAGTCGATCACTTCCTTTTCCCTGACCTTTTCGTATGCTTGTGCTTCAACCCACTTAGAAAAGTCTCCATATCGATCCAATAGTAACCGGCCCGAATTATTTTTCGAACCAAGGATTCGGAGCCGGAGTGATTGCCGCATGTGCCTTCATGTATCTCCCTTAAGATGTACTCGGTGTCGCCGGGCCCAAGACATATGGCGAGAGGACCTCCGAATGTTCTTCTGAATAGGGTTCCGTCGCCGGACAAGCAGAATCGGCTGCCTTTATGCGTAACGCTCTCGATTCTTTGGGATCCGGTAGGAGCTTACCTGAACTGAGATATTCTATGTATTTGTTCCTCCAATCCCAGGTCAAGCTTGTTGAGTTAATTTCGGCATGGCCTTCTTCCACCACCGACCTCAATAGTTGCACGACTTTTTCAGAATCGATCTCTTCATCTTCGATCGCTGATCCTAAGTTAGCGAGGGCATCGGCCTCACTATTTTGCTCTCACGGTATGTGCTGTAGGGTCCATTCTTTAAACCTATGTAGTGTGACCTGAAGCTTGTCCACATACCTTTGCATTCGCCCCTCTCTGACTTCAAATGTCCTGTTTACTTGATTGACTACAAGGAGGGAATCACATTTGGCCTCGATTATCTCTGCCCCCAGGCTTTTGGCCAACTCTAAACCTGCAATCATAGCTTCATATTCTGCTTCGTTGTTAGTTAATTTTACAGTCTTAATAGACTGTCGAATTGTACTCCCAGTTGGGAGCCTTAGTACGATACCAAGCCCCGACCCTTTCGAATTGGAGGCGCCGTATGTGAACAAAGTCCACACTCCCGAAGGAGTCCCCGATTCGGTCATCAGTTCTCTCTCGACCTCGGGTATAAGCGATGGCGTAAAGTCGGCGACAAAATCTGCCAGCACTTGAGATTTAATCGAGGTTCGAGGCCGATATTCGATATCGTATCCGCTTATTTCGATGGTCCACTTGGCTAGTCGGCCTGATAGCTCAGGTTTGTGCATAATATTCCTAAGGGGATAAGTTGTTACTACACATATGGGATGGCATTGGAAGTAGGGTTTTAGCTTCCTAGAGGCACTCAATAAAGCGAGTGCTAACTTTTCCAAATGTGGGTATTTAGTTTCGGCCTCACCTAGGGTTCTACTGACGTAATAAATGGGAATTGCGTACCTTTTTCTTCTCGGACTAGGACCCCGCTCACCGCTACTTCCGAAACAGCAAGGTAAAGGTATAATTGCTCACCTGTTTTTGGCGTATGCAACAAAGGTGGACTAGAAAGATACCTTTTAAGCTCTTCTAACGCGCGCTGACATTCCGGACCCCACGAGAATTCATTCTTCTTTTTCAGCAAGTCAAAGAATTTGTGGCTCCTGTCGGATGATCTTGAGATGAATTGACCTAAGGCTGCTATCCAACCTGTCAGCTTTTGCACAGCTTTCACACTGTCTACAATTGTTATATCTTCGATGGCTTTGATTTTCTCGGGATTAATTTCTATTCCTCGGTTCGAGACCATGAAACCAAGGAATTTTCCCGAGCCCACTCCGAATGCATACTTCTCTGGGTTCAACTTCATGTTGTACCGTTTTAGCACATCGAACGTTTCCTGCAAATGGCCCAAATGGTCCTCTGCTCGTAGGGACTTAACTAACATGTCATCAATGTAAACTTCCATTGTTATTCCTAATTATTTCTCGAACATCTTATTTACTAGGCGTTGGTAGGTAGCCCCCGCGTTTTTTAGCCCGAACGGCATCACGTTGTAACAATAAGTACCATATTTAGTGATGAAGGATGTCTTTTCTTGATCATCCTTATCCATTCGTATCTGGTTATAACCAGAGTAGGCGTCGAGAAAGCTAAGGGTCTCGTGGCCAGCGGTAGCGTCGATCATGCGATTGATGTTGGGCAAGGGAAAAGAATCTTTAGGGAACGCCTTGTTTAGGTCTTTATAATCTATGCACATTCTTAGCTTATTTCCCTTTTTAGGAACTACAACTACATTTGCTAGCCACTCCGGGTATTTAACTTCCCGGATGGACCCTATTTTTAAAAGTTTGGTTACCTCGTCCTTGATGAATGCTTTCTTGATCTTGGACTGAGGCCTCCTCTTTTGCTTGACCGACCGGAATTTTGGATCAATGCTCAATTTGTGAGTTGTAATTTCCGGCGATATTCCTGTTATGTCAAGCTGGGACCAAGCGAAAGAATCTTCATTAGCTGAAAGAAATTTAATTAGTTTGGCCCTGAGCTTGGAGCTTAGGCCCGAACCCAGGTATACCTTTCGACCCGGTGACTTGCCTCGGAGTGAAATCTGCTTAAGCTCCTCGACTGTTGATTTGGTCGCATCGGACTCGTCGGGACCGATGAATGACCGGGGAACCCCATAATCATCATCTTTGAGATGATCCTGCTCACCCTCGTTTTTTGAAGGTGGTGTCTGTGATTGCTATTGGGTCCTTTGGGAAGGAGCGGTCGGCTTTGGCACTGCTTCTTCTACTGCTAACATCTCCCTCGCAGCATGTTGTTCTCCGTAAATAGTTACGATCCCATCAGCTGATGGAAATTTCAACATTTGGTGCAGTGTTGAAGGTACTGCTCCGATATCATGAATCCCTGGCCTCCCAACCAAGGCATTGTACCTCATGTCTCCTTCGATCACGCAAAACTTTATTTCCCGAACAGTACCGGCGGTGTTCACCAGCAACGCTATTTCCCATTTAGTTATCTCGCAAGCCATGTTGAAACCATTGAGAATTCGAACTTCAGGAATAATCCGGTCTATCAATCCGAGCTGTTCGATAACCCACGATCGAATTATATTGGCTGAACTACCAGGATCGACAAGTACACGCTTCACCCGAGTTTTGTGTACAAGCACCGATATTACTAAGGCATCGTTATGGAGTTGTATGACTCCTTCTGCATCTTTTTCGCTGAAGCACAAAGCTCCTTCCACCGCATAATCCCGAGTGCGCTTTTCTCGGGTGATAGATATTTTGTTGCGTTTTAATACCGGGCCTTGGGGTGTATCTACCCCTCTGATTATCATGTTGATCGTGTGCTGAGGCTCCTCCTAGTTTGCTGGCCTGTTCCTGTTCCCGTAATGGTTTTTGGCTCGGTCGCTCAAAAACTCTCGAAGGTGCCCATTTTCTAGCAACTGTGCCACCTCTTCCCTCAATTGTCGACAGTCTTCTGTCTTATGTCCATGTGTGCCATGGTACTTACATATCAAGCTGGGGTCTCGCTTAGCTGGATCCGATTGCAGCGATCGAGGCCACTTGGTATCTTTAATGCGACCGATGGCCGATACGAGAGTCGCTGAATCGACGTTGAAGTTATATTCGGACAGTCAGGGTGCTTCTCGGTGACTAGCGGCTTTCTCGAAGTTATTTCTTGACAACGGTCCTCAGTTCCTTTGATTAGGATCGTTCCTCCTTTCCTGTCTTGGAGAAACCTGCCTTCCTGGAATGGCCCTTCGATCGCCAAGATACGGTCGATGCCTATCTCTGTTTGATCTTGGCTCTCGGTAATTATCTCTTTGAGTCCTATCATGAGTTCTGATGGAATAAGTGGATCCCGAGGGGGCCCCAAGCTGATCGTCTTCGACCCTGATCTTCGATTGATACCGGTTGTGTCTATCCGCCCAAGTGGCGGCCGAGTATTCGATCAAGCTTTGCTTAAGCTGTTGTGAAGCCGTTGAACTTCAGGCGTTGAGCCCTTGAGTGAAGGCTTGTACGGCCCAATCATCAGTGACAGGTGGTAGGTCCATCCGTTCCATCTGAAAGCGAGATACAATATTCCCTCAGCATCTCGTTGTCTCTTTGCCTAACTTTGAATAAGTCAGATTTTCGTGTCTCGACTTTGATGGCACCCGCATGAGCTTTCACGAAGGTGTCCGCAAGCATGGAAAAAGAATCGATGGAATTTGGGGGCAAGTTGTGATACCAAGTCATTGCTCCTTTTGACAAGGTCTCCCTGAATTTGTTTAAGAGAACGGACTCAATCTCGTCATCTTCGAGGTCATTTCCCTTTATGGCGCATGTGTAGGCCGTTACGTGCTCATTTGGGTCAGATGTCCCGTTGTACTTGGGGATTTCTGGCATGCGGAACTTTTTTCGGTATAGGTTTTGGGGCAGCGCTTGATGGGAAAGGCTTTTGCACGAATTTCTTCGAATCTAAGCCTTTCAACACCGGGGGTGCTCCTGGAATCTGATCCACCCTCGAATTATCTCGCTTGGTTTGCTCTTCAATCATCTTCATGATCCCAGAATTTGTCCCCGATCCACTTTTGTCCGGTTGCGCCGTGGTCGGTTCGTTTTTGGGGACAACTCCTTGAGAAGAACCGGCTTCAACCCTATCCGAAACCTGACTGCGACTTTGCAACTGAGCGATGGCCGCTTGTTGGGCTTGTAACATGTCAAATATCATTTTGAGGCTAGTCCCGTCCCCTTCGTCGTTTTGAGTTCTTGAGCGGTGTTCTCTTTGGACACTGTTCGACGGGCCAGAAGTCTGATCTACATCGATCGCCATTTGAGAATTGGCGTCGACTAAAACTTTATTACCGGGCATCACATTGTTGTTCTCGCCCTGGTGGTCGAACTCGCCATTGACGAACTGAGGCACGGATTTTGAGTGCGACATGACTGCGGTATAATCTGAAACCAAAAATTTCTGCAAAGAACAAGCGTAAAATAGTGTGTGTGATAGAAAATTGTATCAAACGTTCACTATTATCCTTAGCCCCACGGTGGGCGCCAAATTGTTTACCCTTAACTACAGGTAACAATTAAATTTGTACGTGGTATTAAGGATACGTGACTTGGCCTGATACAATTAAAGAATAAACGATAAATAAAGGCTAAATGAAATAAGTAAAAGAGTAAGCAAACCGCCGAAGTTGAATAATTCAAATGTGACGGAATGAACAAGAACGAAATAAGTATTTGATGAAGAAAACAGTCAAAAATCTGCTAACTTTGTATATTGACCGTATGTTGTGTCCCGTTTACAGTTGGGTTGAATTCTTTATATAGGAGGAGAAAAAGAATTTCATACAAGGTAAAAGACTTATTTACAAGGTAAAAAATCCCTAAAATCACTGGGTTCAACGTTTTTGCGGATTTGGGCTGTGATTTCCGCCGAGATGTTTACAAGTCACGAGATTCCCGGCCCTTCCGTTACACAAATCTGATATTTTTACCATAAGATATTTTACCTGGACCAGTTTCGATAATATCACCTCGAACGCTTCGGTTTCGAACTTCGTTCTGATGATGTCCGACCCAAGACTTCCCTTCTCGAAGTCCCGGTCTTGGCTTACCGGAGGGCGACCTCAATCGACATCGGTCATCGACACCTAAGACCGGAGCTTCCTATGCACTCGATCATATCCGAATGCATACAGTAATTTTCATTGTGACTTTTTTCTTTTAATTTATGAGCGACTTATTTCTAGATAAAATTTGGTATAAGATGGAAAAGAAATCTTCATCGAAGAGGGATTTATCCACTTAGCAATCTATATTTTGTTGTAACCGGCTTATCTCTTGTATATCCAAGTGTGTAAAAAAATAACGATGTTGTTTGTACATCACAGTGGATAAGACAATAAAAAAGTGTATATCAAAATGTATATTGTAACCACTCAAGTTTTGTTTTCAATCTTCTGCTTCTCTGCTTAGTCCTCTTCTTTTTTGGTTTCTTTTGAAATTTTCTTGTGAACTTTTAGTTTACTCTCTACTAATTAGCAGTGAGTCAGTGAATTTATACCGCATTTAATTTGGATAAACTTTTTGCGCTGCAGGTGTCAAGTCCTGTTTCACATAAAAATTTCAGGCTATGATTTTCTCTTATTTTCATCAAGTTACTCTTTGTGCTGCATGTGTTAGCTTGGTTGTACATTAATCTGGAAATATGATCTCTTTTTTGATATTTTTGGTTTTTTGTTTTTGGTTTTTTCATTTGTGACTTTGTTGCAAATTGTAGCTTGGTTCAGTTTCTACACCATTTTAATGCTGGTTGTTTTGTTTGATTTTTCAGGTATTCAACAATTTTTGGATGGTTGTAGTATATATCTGCCCTTAGTTTTTCTTTCTTTTCTTTACTAGTCTTTGAGTTGTGTCAACTAATGTTACTCAGTCCCTTTTTCTTGTAATTCAAATACGTTGGAGATTAACAGGTAAAAAACGGTTAAACATAAGTGGTGAGCTTCTATTACTTATGTCTAACGTTAGTTGTGATAATTGTGTCAAGGAAGATTGATTATATTAACTTTATATTTTTCTATTGAGAATACTTTTTACTCTTGTAACTTCTACTGATTTTTTCTTTATATATATATATATATATATATATATATAATATAGATATATATATATATATACATATATATATATATATATATATATATATATATATATGTTTACCCTTAATTACAGGTAACAATTAAATTTATATGTGGTTTTAAGGATACATGACTTGGCATGATACAATTAAAGAATGAATGATAAATAAAGGCTAAATTTAATAAGTAAGAGAGTAAGCAAACCACCAAAGTTGAATAATTCAGCTGTAATGGAATGAACAAGAATAAAATTAATATTTGATGGAGAAAACAGTTAAAATATGCTAAACTTTGTATATTGATCGTATCTTGTGTGTGCTTTTTACAGTAGGGCTGCCTCTTTATATAGGAAAGGAAAAAGAATTCTATACAAGGTAAAAGACTTATTTACAGGGTAAAAAATCCCTAAAATTATTGGGTTCAACGTCTTTGCTGATTAGGGCCGTGATTCCTGCCGAAATGTTTACATGTCACGAGATTTCCGGCTATTCCGTTATGTAAATCTGATATTTTTACCATAAGATGTTTTACCCGGACCGGTCTCGATAATCTCATCTCGAACACCTTGGCTTCGAGCTTCGTTCTGATGATGTCCAACCTCGAACTCCCCTTCTCAATGTGCCGGTCCCGATTTATAGGAGGGCGACCTCAATTGACACCGATATTCAAAATCTAAAATCGATGCTCCCTATGCAATCGATCGTATCCGACCCCATACAATATACTAGAACTATTTCAAAAAGGCATTTTATTCACTGAAAAAGCATAAACATTACATCTCCCACGCTGAAAAATCGTATGAGATTTAGGGTCATACATTATACTATTACAAATCCATACCTCGGCTCCTTTTATCTACAAATCCTAGGTTACTCAACAACTCTCTGCAGTTAATAAGCCACAATTTATATAGGTGATGTTAGCCTAAAGTGATTCTTTGGTGTTGTCAGTTATCATAACAGTTTGAGAGAATATGGGATCTTGGACTGTGATGGTTTTAAGTTTTTACTTTTGGTTGCAAATTAATACTACCTTTTATTTATTGCTTTTCTTGAAGGAGAGATATAAAAGGTTTAATTTGTGAGTTTAAAAGTTGTGAAAGCAGCTGCAAGCACTAATGCTTGCATTAGGATAGGTTGTTTACATCATATTTTTTTGAGGTGCTTTCCTTTTTTGGATCCTGCATGAATACAGAACACTTTGTGAACCAGCTTCCTCTCGTAGAAGTTTTCAGTTCTAGAACTTCAAAGAAGGATAAGGCTTTCCGGAAAATGGTCCAAAAGTTTGCACCGTAATGACTAATTTTCAAGTTGTCTTCAAGGAAAAATTAAATTTGCATTTAACCTATGAATCTTTTCTGGTACATATTGCTTTCCTTGTCATTGAGCTGAAAAACATACGGTAGAATACTTATTATATTAAAAGAAGAAAAATAGGTCCACACATTTAGTTTTTATATCACTTTTTGCCCTTTCTTTTAAGCATTTGATTTGCTATCTAATTCTGTGTGCAATTTGTTTAATTGGCTGATCGAAATGGCCGGCGAGCAATTTACTGTTTCTGAAAATTTGAAAAGTAGACATAATGTCATCAAACAATACAAAGTGAGATCAAAATCAACCACCTCAATGGATGGCTATGTAGAGCTTAAGTTTCGACAGGTAAGTTCTTATTAAAAGTTCTATAGATTCTCTATTAGTCTTGTGATATTTAAGGAGTCCATTAAAGGCAATGCATGGGGTTGAACTCGGATCGCTTGCGTATGGATAAATCGGCCCCGAGTGTATACGATTGGTATTAATCGTAACTACTGCTCGATAAATCGGGATCGATGTATTAAAGATCGAAGGTCGAGATCGAACAACATCGAATCGGAACACGAAGCCATAATACCCGAGATGAGTTTGTCGAGGTCGATTATGGGAAATGCCCTAGGGTAAAATTATCAGATCTGCGTAACGAAAGGATCGGAAATCCCGTGATTGTCACACCTCTTTTCGTACATTCCTCGGGGAGGAATATATAAAAGAGTTTTCCAATTAAAGTGGCATTATTCGAAATGAGATTATTTATTTTATTTTTCAGAGTCGCCACTTGGAATATTTTAATTGGTGTTCCAAGTCACCATTTTATTTTTATCCCAAATCGAGGAAGTTTTCGACTTTCCTTATGAAGTCTGCGAACCAGAAATTCTAAGTAAGGAATTCTGTTAACCCGAGGGAAAGTGTTAGGCATCCTCGGATTCCGTGGTTTTAGCACGGTCGCTTATTGTCATAATCGGCTATTTATTGGATTTTTATACCTGTTATTAACCTATGGTGCATTTTACTTTATTTTTTTACTTTTTCCGCTTTTAAAGTTTATCAGGAATTGCAATGTCAATCAAATATGCCACAAATCACGCCACATAAATGCACCCGTAATTTGTAACATCTTTTAATTTAACACTGGGATTTAAAATTTGGGTCATATAAATGTGCACCCGAAATTAGGAAATTAACTTAACAGGCTAACGCGCCTAAAGCAAATTACGCGCTTTTAGTTTGTCGAGGGCCATGGAATTCGCTAAATAGCGCACCTCGATTTTTCTATGTGTTTAATTAATGAGGGCCATATGTTTGTAAATTTATTTGGTATGGCACACCTCAAATTAATTTAACATTTTTTATTATTTGAATTTATTGAAATCAAATCACCTAAAAGGCACCCTCGAAGTTTGCATTGTTACTATGTCACGGGAGTCGTACCCATAGTTACAATGTTGTTAGTTGCGCCTAAAAGCAAGCTATGAAAGTTTGAAACGTTTAATGCCTTATTAATCCTATTTTTGTTCTTAGCTATTAAGAGGGCCATTGGTGATCATTATTATGTATATGGCTCGCCTCTATTAACTAAAGGGATTTTGGATCTAAATTGTCAAAGCCAACAGCATTGGGCTTAGTTGGTTTCTACTTTGGCCGCGGGTTTACTTGGGCTTCAAAGGCCTTAATGTCAAACACAAAATAGACCAATCAACACAAGCCTCATCACAAACATAGCCATTAACTCCATAGAAGACTATATTCTGAAGTTTTACACTAGTTATAGAAAATAACCGCACTTTAAATTTTGGCGCTATTTCCAGAACAATCCAGCCATGTTTTAATTTGCAGAAATGGCCTAATCTCAAACAGAACAGCTTTTAGGCAAAGAAACATCAATTTTAGGCTTAAATACTACTGAAATGGGCCAAATCAATGGCAGGCCCAATACCAGCCTTAAGAGACCAACTTACACATTCTCAATCTACCGAACAGATTAACACAGCAATCATAAATTCACATGGACTATTTTAAATCTGATTAAAACTATCTCATTACAGGATGTCCTAAAATTACTTCCTCACACTCTAAAATCATTGACAACAACAGAAAGATCATTAGTAAGCTTTACCCAAGATGAACTGTGTTCTAAACCTTATGTTATTAATACCATTCCCTAATATTCATCTTAATCTAGATCAACCAACTTAAACTTAATTACAAACACAACTGGAAGATTAATACATACAGTTACATACCAAACTTTACATTAACAGCACAACAAGCATTCTCAAAACTAGCCCAACCACAGTTCAGTTGCCAAGCACAGTCGTTGAACCCACACACAGTTATAGCTTGGATTTGTACCCTAACAGTGTTACTGTCCAGAATAACAACCTTAATACGAGAGATCTTAAGTGATTACAAGGTAAATACACCAGATTATCGGGGAGTTTTACCACCCTCCTTTTGACTGCTAGTCAATATTTCAACATAGTTGACAAAACAGAACAGTATTATTATCAGCAATCGCTCGGACAGCTTTTGCACCCAGTTTCGATCGATTTTAGCTACATTCAACTGACAAAGGATGTGATGGTAATGTAGCGACAGTGTCGCTAAGTTCAGTTATACTATTTAACGAGCTAATAGCAGTACGTGACCAACAACATCAGTAGACAAATTCCAGCTAAAATTATTACGAATTCAGTAAACAACATCGTGAACTCAGCTAAATTCCCATTAGTAAACAAGAACATCAGTAATACCAACAACTCCCATCAGTAATACCAAAAACATCAATGATATCACCAGTAAACAACATCAATAAACAACGTCAGTAAACAACATCAGTAAACAACATCAGCAAACTACTCCCATCTAAGATCTAACAATAACATTGAAAATCCCAGAGATTACCAAAGTGCAATAAATGAAATCAAAATGGCTTTTGGTCGTTGTGAACTCAGTTAAATTTGACATTAACATAAGGAACCAGCACAATCAGCATATCAATCGAACAATAACCATCAACAGTGAAATAGTAGCATGAAGCACACATGTCGATTGCATAGATTCAAGCAGTGCATATGATCATTTGCTTGTAGCTGAACATAAAATTACAGGGTGTTAGAGCATACCTAAGAAGCTATAATCGAACTTGGTTATGAGACAGCAACAACAAATCGTCAGCAATGATCACAGCTTCTTCCTAATTCTTTTCCTTAGACTCCTTTCTCTCAAAACAGAAACGAACCCTCTATCCTCTATCTGTTTTTCTATCTCTTTCTTTCAATCTTTTTCAGTGTTCTCTCCCGCTCCCTGCTTTTCACCTCCCTTTTTCTTTTTCTCCATTTTTTACTCTATCTCCTTCCCCTAAAACAGAAAATGAACCCCTCCTTATTACCAAACCCAACCGGCCTCTCTTTTTCATTTTTAATATTTTCTGTTAATTTTTTTAGAAAAAATCATTACCCTTTGATCTCCCACTCCAACTGACTCCACTCTATCTTTATATATAAGACAAGACCGACCCCCCTCCCTCTATTTTTATTTTTCTGTTTATTTAAAAGAAAAGCAGAAAATCATTACAATTGAATCTTCCCCCACTCCCCCACGATTTCTGACAGATTTCCCAGCCAAATCCCAACAGATATCTGTTGGGATTTTCTTTTAAAATTACCCCTTCCCCCTTTAAGTATTTTTATTTATAATTACCCCCTTCTAGTTGTTCCTAAATCTCTTTTAAATAATAGCCAGTTAATAAACTAGCCTAATTTATGGACTAGCCTAACAAAACAAAAAATGGCTATTTTGTCAAAATCCCAAAAATCAGAAAATTGAACTAATTAAAAGAAAAGGGTAGAGGATGAACCCTAGAAAATACCCTAAAAATTGAAAATGAAACGGAAATAATCAGTTACCTTGAACTATCTTCTTAACCTTGATGATTTTGTGACAAATAGAGTTTAAACTGTGTGTTCTTGTCAAGAACACACGGTTAAAACTTATTTTTGTTCAAAAACTTGATTTTACTCTTCAAAGTTCCGATTTTTACATGAGTTCCTCGGGTTTTTGGGTTTTTGTGTGGATAAAAGACTCGATTGAAGTGGGAGAGGTGACGGGGTGAGTTAGGGGGTGATTGGGGATGATTTTGGGTCGGAATAGTGGCCGGAGAACGGCCGGCGACGGGTTGAGGTTGGTGGAGGCTAGGGTTTGTGGGTAAGAGGTCGTTTGGTTGAAGATCTGAAAAGAAAAGGGGGGGGGGGATTTGTTTAGGACATTAAATAGGGGGAAGGGATTAATTCTGGGCCGTTGATCATGTTGAGATCAATGGCTCAGATTAAAAGGGAGAGGAATGGGGTATTGGGCTGACCGGGTTGGGCTTCAAGGACTAGGACTCGTTGATTTTAATCTGGGCTGGATTAAATTCCTGCCCAGTCCGATTTCCTCCTCTTTAATTAATTTCTGATTTTAAAATCCCTTTTTTTATTTAATTTTAATAATTAAACTACTTAATAATTAAACTCCTAATCTCACCTAAGATGTGACATTAATTTAAATACTATTTATAAAGTTATAAAAACCCTTGAATCTGAAGATTAAAATTAAAGGAAATTGTAAAATGAATCATTTTTTTGTGATTTTCAATTTTGTAAAAGAATTAATTACTAACTCAATTTTAAAATATAAAATATGTCCTAAATGCAATGCATAATATTTTTTTAATATTTTTCATGAATTAATTAACTAACAATTAAGTAATTAAGAACCTAATAAAATCCTAAAAATGACTAATACTTAATTAAAAATTATTTAATGATTTTTATAAAAGTATTTCGGGTACGGTAAAAATCACGTGCTCACAGCTGCCCCTCTTTGCTCGGAGACACGAAGGGTTTTCGGGCAAAGACAAGATGAGCAACTCTGCGGGATTTTACCTACCCGAAACTACATGAGAAGCATTTTGAAAAGAGTTTGACCGAGCCTTGCTTCAAGGGTTGCCTACATATCCTTAACTAGAAAGGAATCAGGTCAGTGTAGTTTTGGAAATTTTGGTAGCTGGGACTACCATGAAGCTGTGATTGCGTTGCTGCTGCTGTTACTGTTTGCTGCGCTCCTTATTACACCAAGATGGAAAACAAAAAGCTAAACTAGCTATGCCTATCATCTATGATTTACAAGATTTCTATCTATAAATCTCTTGAAACTTGATCTTGAGTCTTAGCTGGTTTTCGAAGCAGACTTCGATCTGAATCTTGATGCTCATCAACTGTAGGTGCTAGTTCTTTCTTCAATTTCTGAGTCAAGGCGAGACATGCGAGGCTTGTGACTTCCGTCAAGTTTTTAATGCGTCGCGTCCTTGCTCACTGCAGCATTTGAATTTGCTCCTTTTCATTTTGTTTTTCTTTCTTAATTCTAGATTGAGCATCATTCTCTGAGTCATATCGGTTTCTGTGCTTCGAGGAGAAACCTGTTCAGACACCAAATCAAACAAACAGAATTATCCTGCCCCAATTTCTATTGGGACGACTTTGTGAGTTATTTGTACCTAAAAGTCTAACAAGTAAAAGAAGGGTTGCCAGGTTATGCTGGAAACCGAATGAGTTATGCTAAAGAAAGTAAAGTTCTCAGGTTATGCCGAGGGTATTATCGACCTATTCTACTGGGGAAAATAAAAAGAATTCCAAGGTTATTCCAGGAAAAAATAAAAGGTCCTTGGGTTATGCCAGGGAGTCCACGGGTCATGCTGGGGATAACAAAAAATAAAGGTCTTCGGGTTATGACAAAGAGGTCCGCGGGTTATGCCAGGGAGTCTACGGGTTATGCTGGAGAATCCACGAGTTATACTAGGGAGAAAAGAAAATAAAGATCTTTGGGTTATGCCAAAGAAATCCACGGGTTATGCCGGGGATAAAGGACATGGTCTTTGGGTTATGCCAAAGAGATCCGCGGGTTATGCCGGGGGTCCACGGGTTATGCCGGGGAATCCACAGGTTATGCTGGGGATAAAGGAAAAATAAAGATCTTTGGGTTATGCCAAAGAGGTCCACGGGTTATGCCGGGAACAAAGAAAAACAAAAGTCTTTGGGTTATGCCAGAGAGATCCGCGGGTTATGCCGGGGATGAGGGTTGAAACCTTTGGGTTATGCCAAAGGGATCCACGGGTTATGCCGGGGATGAAGGTAAAGGTCTTTAGGTTATGCCAAAGAGATCCACAGGTTATGCCGGGGAATCCACAGGTTATGCTGGGGATAAAGGAAAGATAAAAGGTCCCTAGGTTATGCCAGGGAGGTCCACGGGTTATGCCGGGGATAAAAAGAAA